>CM060088.1:14661018-14758368 GCA_030522485.1 Stenchaetothrips biformis
GCAGCGGTCGCGGCCGGGGCACCGGGACATCCCGAAATGAGCGCCAAGTGTGCCGTAATCGCAGCGGTGCGCGACGCGACGCAACCCCGTGGGGACCACTGGTGTGGGGACCACTGGTGTGGGGACCGGCAGGCAGGCCGCGCGGGTCACTGCATGTCGCGCTGCAGGACGAGGGCCTCGGGGACCCTGCGGGGAGTCTCTGCAGAGTGCGGAAATAGCTTGGCGGCGCCCCTCCCACACGCAGCAGCAGCAGTGAGAGAGAGAGAGAGAGGGGGAGGGAGAGAGAGAGAGAGAGAGAGAGAGAGAGAGAGAGAGAGAGAGAGAGAGAGAGAGAGAGAGAGAGAGAGAGAGAGAGCGCTGGGCCTGCAAGCCGCGCGGCACAAAGGCATAATGGAACGAGTGGCTATGCAGTCTTAGCGCAGTCACAGTGGGCCGGGCGGGGCGCGGCGGCGCCGTGAGGGCCGCGGGGACAGCTCAGCCGCAAATAAAGACCGGCCAGGGAAGCCGGGGGTTCCCGAAACTAAACCGACGCGGCGTCCCCGCCGCCACCAAGGACTGCCTTGTCTCCATGCCACCGCCGCTTTAGCCGCCGGGCCGCCGGCGACGGCGACTCATAGGCGAACGCGTGATGAACGGTCGCCGCGGACAGCCAGGTCGCCGTCCACCCGCCGCCGCCACGGCCTGCTCGGCGTGTGCTCGAGGGCCGCGCTCGCGCTCACGCAGCGCCCCCGGCCGCGCGGAGATCGTGACCGTATTGTTTTGACTAGCAGCCGACGAATAACATTTTGAGAGCAAATATCATCCGACCCGTCCGTCCGCCTCGGATCGCTGACCCGCTGATCTTTGCGTGCCGCGGCGCCGCAGCGCGCGGGCTCGTGAGGTGTGAAACTGAAATGTGCGTTTCCTGGGGCCGTGCCCCGCCCCACCCCGCCCTGCCCCGCCCCGCCACGCCCTGCCCCGCCCCGCCACGCCCCGCCACGCCTTGCCCGCAGCAAGCGGCGTGGTGCCCACCTCCTCACCTTACCATTAATTTAGCGTCATTCATTGTGATGGATCGCGGCTCCAGCCCCGCAGGCCCAGCGCTCGCCCCGCGCCCCGCCCGTCCCTCGAGGGAATTTAAACGCTCCGCACTGTTTGATGATCCACCACTGTTATCAAGTCCGTTCCGTATCGCAACCGTCGGCACGAGCCATGAAGTCAACTCCCGAGGCGGTAGTCGCCATTCTCCGAGCATCAAACTTGAATTCGTTGGGAATAGGGCCGGGAACGTTGGACGTTTCGCCGGCTTTTGACGGCGGTCAGAGCCGTTCCCGCGACTTGGTGTTACTTTTAAGACCCTACTCTTTTATGCCCCGGCGCGGGAACGCCTTAGCCGCACGGGGAGCACTGGCCTGGCGAAGCGTCAAATAGTCGATAAATCTCTCAAAGTTGCAAATTTTGCTGACGGTTTCCAGCGGTGCTCCAGGCCACGGGTTCAATACCACTTGCTTCCTCTTTCCTTGTCCCCATTTTATTCGAACGGATCGCGCCGCCGTCCCGGTGGTGTCCCGCAGAGCCGGCCTGATCCGGGCCGGATTGCTGGTCCCGCGGGTCCGGATGAGCACAGCGCAGCGCCGTGGACGGACGTGACGTCGCGCGCATGGGCCTGGAGTCCTAGAACTTGGTTACTCTAGCCTGGAGGCCTAGAACTTAGTTACTCTAGCCTGGAGTCTTAGGACTTGGTCACTCTAACCTAGAGTCATAGAACTTAATTACTCTAGCCTCGAGGCCTAGAACTTGGTTACTCTAGCCTCGAGTCTTTGAAACTTGGTTACTCTAGCTACGAGTCATAGACCATAGCCTAGAGACCTAGAACTTAGTTACTCTATCCTAGAGCCTTAGGACTTCGTTTCTCTAGCCTGGAGTCGAGGCCTATAACTTGGTTACTCTAGCCTGGAGTCCTAGAACTTAGTTACTATAGCTTCGAGTCCTAGAACTTGGTTTTACTCACTAGCCTTGAGGTCAAGAACTTAGTTACTCTAGCCTGGAGGCCTAGGACTTAGTTTCTAGCCTAGAGGCCAAGAACTTAGTTACTATAGACCCTAGAGTCCTAGAACTTGGTTTCTCTAGCCTGGAGGCCTAGATCTTAGTTAATCTAGCCTAGAGTCATAGAACTTAATTACTCTAGCCTCGAGGCCTGGAACTTAGTTACTCTAGATCCTAGAACTTAGCTTGTCTAGCCGAGGTGATCCGGCAGAGGCCCGCACTTTGTTGTGGCGGTAGTGTCTTCTGCGCCGCGCGGCCCCGAGGACGCACCCGAGGACGCACCCGGCAGCAGGCTGATTCCGCACACTGCCTCCGCGCCCGTCCTGTGAATGCGGGAGAGACCAACGCAGAGCGACGAAAGCGGTGATGTTCGGAATCGCGGCGCAGGTCAGGCACAGTGGGCACAGTGGGCCGGCGCTGCCGTTTCTGCTCTACATCCCCGGGATAAAGGACAGGGCGGCCGGCCGGGCGCTCCCACACCGCCGGCCAGACGACGGCACGTCGAGTAGGCGGGGCGTCGGGGGAAAGGCGTCGGGATGACTTTACGCAGCCCAGGACCCAGACGCCCTGGACGCCGCACAGTGGGCCAGGAGACGGGTGGAGGCGGTCAAAATCCCGGACGCGGGTTTTGAGCTCCAGAGTCACTAAATGGCACTCGACCCGAACGTTTGACCCCTAGTAATAGATCGCGCTTCGAACGAGGAATCCATTGATGGGGTCACACGTTTGGTTAGAGACCAATTAAGCGACTCTGGAGCTCTAAGCGCGTCTGCAGTTTTGGCCACCTGCGCTGGTCTTCCGGCCCACTGTGCGTCGCCGCAGCGCGGAATGACCGCCATAATCCTGCAGTCCACGAGTGGTTGCGCAGGACAGCGACACGCCACTGGGAAAGCCGCCTTCAGCTACGTCTTTTTGTTGTTGCTCTTCGGGTGGCAGACGCAGGGCAGTACGGCCCACTGGGACTGATGCGTGGGACGGCGTCCACGGAGTGCGTCTCGTCTAGTCGGCCGTCCGCGAGCGGCCGCCCTATTTTCTCACACCTCTTCCTCCTGCGCCCGAATGGCAGTCCGCCAAGAGGGCCGCCGTTTGTGAATGTGTGAATATGCGTGTGTGCGCGTGTGTGTGTGTGTGTGTGTGTGTGTGTGTGTGTGTGTGTGTGTGTGTGTGTGTGTGTGTGTGTGTAGGCGCGCGCGTGCGTGTGCATCAGAGCGGCCCCTTTGACACGGCTCGTCCTGCGTGTTGCAGCTGGACGACGCCGCCCTGCAGCTCTACAAGGATGGTGACTTCGGCCCGTACCTGGACCTGGACGCGTCCATCGCCGAGCAGCAGGAGGACTTCGAGGACTTCCACGCCAAGTGAGTCGTTATCCTGGCTTCCGCTTCCTCGCCAAGATTGTCGCTGCGGCGGACGACGTGAGGCGCGGCGTGCTGCAGCAGCAGACTCACTCCGAGAGCCGAACCTACTCTGTCTCTCTCGCACCTGTGCGGCGCGCCCCATGAGTGCGACGGAGACAGAGCGACGACTCTCGGAATCAGTGTGCAGCAGCGCGGCCCCCATTTCTGGATCGTGGCCCCGGAGCGTGCTAGCGCCAGCGTGCCGGAGTGAACCGGAGGGCGGCGGAGCGCTTTTCCGGAGCGCATGCTGAGAGCCGCGGCGTGGATTCCGCCCGGCCGGCCGACTCTTTCTGGAGCGTGCTGGAGGCTCGACCCGGCCGGCCGGCCGGTCGGTCACTCGACCTGGCACAGTGGGCCAGAAGACCGGCGCAGGCGGCCGAAACTGTAGACGCGATTAGAGCTCCAGAGTCGCCAAATGGGAATCGAACCGAACGTGCGACCCCGCCAAGGGATTCCTCGGTCGGAGAGCGATCCATTGGTGGGGTCACACGTTCGGTTCGAGTCAGATTCAGTGACTCTGGAGCTCAAAACCCGTCCGGGATTGTGACCGCCCCCACGAGTCTTCTGGCCCACTCTGCCTGGCCGTGGAGCGCGGAGCAAAGCGCGGAGCAGCACTCAGTCGGGAACAAAATGCGCTGCAAGCGATCCCAATTTATTTTGTTGGAGAAAGGAGTGGCGGGGCGGGGCGGGGCGGGGCGGCCAGGGTCGGGTCACGTAGCTGCTCAGTCGCTCTGTCTGGCGAGGCGGTGAGGCGCGGCGTCCAAGTGAGCCCAGACGCTGCACAGAGGGGCAGAAGACCGGTGGAGGCGGCCAAAGTCCTAGATGTGTTTAGGACTCCAGTGTCGCCTGATTGGACTCGAACCGAACTGTACGTGTGACCCCACCAATGGATTGCTATTCCGAACGAGGAATCCATTGGTGGGGTCACACGTTCGGTTCGAGTCCTGTTTAGCGACTCTGGAGCTCAAAACGCGTCTAGAGTCCTGGCCGCCTGCGCCGGTCTTCTGGCCCACTGTGCGGTGGCTCGGCTGGCCCTTTCCCCGGCGGGGTGGCCGGGCAAACACGGCGCCACCCCGAGGACGCCGCCGAGGGCCTGGCCGCCGTCATGTCGCGGACCCGCCGGGGAGAAAGCAGTGCGGGTGGCGTGCGCCCCGCGCGCCCACTGTAAACACGGGTAAAGACCGCGGCGGCGCGGCGGGCCGAGCGCTGCCCAAGTGTCTCTCTGTCTCTCTCGCACCGCTACGGGACGCGCCGTGAGTGCGATGGAGACAGCGAGCGACAGAGCGCCGCGCGGCCGATGACGGCGCAGCAAGCTCCCCGTCAAGTGCCGCGCCGCCATGGTGCCGCCTCGCTGGCCAAGTCGCGGAGGCCCTGGCGGCGGAGGATGGAAGGAAGGCAGTCGTCGTCCTCGCCGCGCTCATTTGGCATTTCGCGGAAATACCACGCAAGGGCAGATGGCGGAAGGTTGAGTTGAAGGGCCTCGTTGGAACGAAACAAGCCTCGTGAAAGGTCTTTTTAGGCACGAAGCAGCCTTAAAGTAGATATTGTGCGGTATGAGGAGGCCGTTTGTGACCTCCCAATTCGATATTGGGGCAATGGCGGATCCAGAGACGAGTTCGGGTGGGGGGGGGGGATGTCGCAAAAGTTGCCTACCTACAGGGGCTAAGTGCGACTAGCTGCCTAGACTAGACGCCCACATCGCCCCCCCCCCCCTGGATCCGCGCCTGTACTGGGGGTCATTGGGAGGTGCATCGGTAAGCAGTGCGAAAAGCCCTCATCCAGGCTTAATAGTTAAGCATTCGGGTGCGGGTCGAGTTACCCACTCCGGGAATCATGTGTACACTCAACCTGGGAATCATTCGTATTTTTTTCGAAACTTTATGGAAAGTCCTTATAATTTCAGTGGTATGTCGTCGAAATCTTGCAATTGTGTCCCAAATCACTAAAAACAAAGAAATTTCTTTAAATATCCTTACTTCTTCCTTGGGATTTGTTCAGGAATCGTCGTAGGAATGCGGAATCGTGTGTGCACCAAAATAAGAAGTGGGTAACCCCTCAGTGCGGGTAGTACTGCAAAACGTCGTCGTTTCTCAAATTCGCGCGGTAGATTCCCGCCACTCTTCGACCGCCAGTGAAGCTCATTCTGGACTCGTGGCCGCGATCGGCACATTACCCGCGGCGTTCCGGAGGCAGCAGACTGAGAGTCGCTGTCGTCGCTCTGTCTCTCTCGCACCTGTACGGGCCGCCCCGCGAGTGCGAGAGAGACAGAGCGACGAGGCCGGCGGCCAGACGCGGAGGGCTGCTCCGCTGTCGTCGCTCTGTCTCTCTCGCACCTGTACGGGCCGCCCCACGAGTGCGAGAGAGACAGAGCGACGAGGCCGGCGGCCAGACGCGGAGGGCTGCTCCGCTTTCGCCGCGCGTTTTTCGACCAGACGACGTTTGCCTCGCTAATGCTCAATGCGCAGTCCTCGACCTTCCCGACCCTCCCCTGGCTTTCTATAGTGTCGTTTTGTCCGACGGCGTGATGCCTCGGAGCCTCCACCGCCCCGGGCAGCGCGTCCCACAGTGGGCCAGACGACCGGCGCAGGCGGACAAGACTGCAGACGCGTTTCGAGTTCCAGAGTCGCTAAACAAGACCCTAACCGTTCGCGAGACCCCACCCACGGATTCCTCGTTCGGAGAGCGATCCATGGCTGGGGTCACACGTACGGTTCGAGTCTCATTTAGCGACTCTGGAGCTAAAAACGCGTCCGGGCTTTCGACCACCTATGGCCCACTGTGCTCCGACCGCACAGTGGTGGGTGGTGGGGGGTGCGTCCGGCAGTCCTAGCGGCTCCGGCCTCCGGACGCCGCGGACCGCGCACCGCCAGGAGACTTTATTGGCAGTCTAAGTAATTGTTGCCGCATCACCGGTCCCAGCCGTGGAGGAGCAAAGCCCGCGCGGGGCGGGGCGGGGCGGGGCGTTCCGCACGATGGCTGAGTCACGCAGGACTTGGCAGGACCGGCTGGACTGAGGGCCGCCAGCTCGGTCTGGCCGCCAGCAGGGCGGAGGGCTAAGTCGTCGCGGAATGACTGCGCCGTGATGACGCGGTACGCAGTGCGACGCGGCGCGCCACGGCCTGGGACATTTAGCCCCATTACAATTAGGGCTCGCAGGCTGGCCGCGCCGTGCCGCGCCGTGCCGCGCCGCGCCGCGCCGTGCCAGTCCTGGTGCGCCGCACCGCGGGCCGCGGCCGCCCGGCCCTATGCAGTCACGACCTCGGCTGAAACCCGTCGCCGTGTTTGCGTCTCTCTCTCCGATTCGGAAAAGAAAAGGCAAATCCAGCAAAGGCTGCACCGCGCTGCGCGGGCACCGCGGCCGGTATGCACTGCAAGTGCAGATCGCGGCCGGCCAAACAATCTATGCGCCGCGTAATCACGGGGTTGCGGCGCGGCGGTCCGCTTCTCGCGCCACGACAAGTCCGTCTTTTTTCCACGACTTCCTGTGTGCGCTGCTGCAGCCTAGTAGTGCGTTTCGAAAGCCGCCCCCGCGGCCAGGCGCGCATGCAGGTGAGAGGCAGAGAGCCCACCCCCCCCCCTCCCTCCCCATAAAGCCCGCCTCTGGATCCGCCACTGCCACCGACGCGCTGATCACTTCCCAGGGTCGCTCTCGGCGCAATCTGCGCGTCTTGATGGCGTGGACGGCGTTTACAAGAGAGATCCCCACCGGTCGTCTAACCGACCGGCAGCAGCCCAGCGGCGCTCTGATTGAGAGGCACGGCGGCGCCACGGCGGCGCCACGGCGGGGGCGTTCGTTTTCCCGGAGATGAAAAAAGCGCAATCTGCATCGAGACGTCCGGGCGGCCGGCACCGGCGTCCGCCACGAGCAGCTGCTGGCGCTATCAATATTCCGAAGGCTTTCCTCGCCCCATCGGATCAAAGCTCTCGTTCCTCCCTTCGGCCGGACCGGCTTGCCGACTGGCCAGAGTGCCTCTCCGATAAGCGCGCCTGCGCTGCTGCAAGCGGCCCGGTCGTGCTTTTGTCTCCGTTATTTCGAGCCGCCGCACAGTGGGCCAGAAGACCGGCGCCTCTAAACGACGCGTTTCGAGCTCCAGAGTCGCTAAATGGGACTCGAACCGAGCGTGTGACCCCACCAATGGATTCCTAGTATGAAGAGCAATCCATTGGTGGGGTCGCACCTGAGGTTCGAGTCCCATTTAGCGCCTCTGGAGCTCGAAACGCGTCTTCTGGCCCACTGTGCACCGCGGCCTTACAGTGTATTGGTTTGGGGGCATTACGGCTGGGGCGCACGGCGCCGCGCGGCCTGCCGCTCAATGCAAGTGGAAGTAGACCAGTGATACTCCGTGATAATCAGGCTGCACTGCATTCTTCCCTGTCCCTCGCTCTTGTTTTCTCATTCAACACGAATGCGGTTCTGCCGCTGCTGCTGTTGTTGTTTTTTTTTTCCTCGGTTGTTTTTCCTTATTGCAATGAATAGAATTGTCTGGCCGGGCCGGCCGCCGGCCGCGCGCAGCAAATGGCGGTTCTATTTATGCAGGGGTCATGCCGGCCGGGCCGCGCGGTGCCCGCACAGTGTGCCCGCCGGGTTGCCGCCAGGTGCGCAGCTGCCGCAGCTGCCGGGATATTGACTCGGCCGACCTGCCGGAGCGGCTGGAGAGACGCGTCCTGCCTGGACACGCTGCTGGACTCGCTGGGGACACAGTGGGCCAGAAGACCGGTGGAGGCGGTCAAAATTCCGGACGGGTTTTGAGCTCCAGAGACGCTAAATGGGACTCGAAGCGATCGTGTGACCGACCCTACCAATGGATTACCCTCCGGACGAGGAATCCATTGGTGGGGTCACACGGACGGTTCGAGTCAAGGTGTCTAGAGTTTCCGCCGCCTGCGGCGATCCTCTGGCTCACTGTGCGGCGCGAAGGCAATGCAAAAACCCGACCGGCGAAAACAGATAGAAAACAGAAAGAAGAAAGCTGAGTGCAGGGTAATGTCAGGGCGTTTTTAAGCGTGGAAAAGCGTGTTGCCCGGCCGTGGCGTGCGCGGCGACGCCCCAAGGGTCAACGCCGTCGTTCCGCCGTCGAATGTCATCGCCGGCCTCGGAGGCCGCTGCCGCCTCGGCACGCCAGGCATTCCGGGGCAGGGACGCCAGCGACGGCCGGAAACGGAGCCGTGGCGTGTCACGCGGCCAGTCCGCTGCAGCCACCCCCAGAGCCCCGGACGACGAGGACGACGACGTCCCGGAGGAAGGCCCGGCGGGGAGATCTTGTCCGTTTGACGGGTTCGTTGAAGCGTAGTAGTTAGCTGTGGGAACTGTTTTCCCGGCCCAGCCTCACAATGAGCATTCCAGAGCACGGCAGGGCGACGCGGCCCCGCGGCCCCGCGACCCCGCCGCGCCGCCGCACAGTGGACCAGAGGACCGGTGGAGGCGGCCAAAATTCAAGACGCGTTTTGAGCTCCAGAGTCGGTAAATAGGACTCAAACCGAGCGTGTGATCCTACCAATGGACTGCTCTCCGAACGAGGAATCCATTGGTGGGGTCACCGAGTCGGTGCGAGGCCTATTTGGCGATGCTGGAGCTCAAAACTCGACCGGTATTTTGACCGCCTCCACCGGTCTTCTGGCCCACGGTGCGCCCCCGCGCCGGCAGTCATTGACTCGGAAAGTCGCTCGGTCGCCAAACAGATTCGCCTTTCCACTCCAACGCTGACCTCTGCGCCTGCTCCGGCGCGCTCCGCCCCGCGCCGCCCCGCGCCGCCCCGCGCGGCGCTTTTCTTTCAAACAAAAAGTGGTGAGCCGCTCGATTCACGGAAACTATTCGCCGAGTCCGAGAGCCTCTCCTCTGTCGGCGTGTCGGCGCGGTGGTCGTTGTTTTACATCCCTGAAAACGGAATGGCGCTCGTAATAAGCGCCTCGAGCCCTTTACTTTGAAATCGCAGACGCGACGGCGGCCCGTTTCTTGGGCCGCGCTCGTCGCGTCGCAGTCGCGGGGATTTGTTGACCGCCGTCGCCGTGCCCGCCGAAGCCACACAGTGGGCCAGAAGACTGGCGCAGGCGGCCAAAACTCTAGACGCGGTTCCAGCTCCGTAGTCGCTAAACAAGGACTCGAACCGAACGTGCGACCCCACCAATGGATTCCTCGTTTGGAGAGCAATCCATTGGTGAGGTCACACGTTCTGTTCGAGTCCTATTTAGCGACCCGTCCGGGATTTCGACCGCCCTCACCGGTCTTCTGGCCCACTGTGAGCCACCGGCCCGGGGCACGGCGAATCCGCTGGCTCGGCAATAAAAGGCAGGGCCCTCTTTGGGGCGTTAATGGATCCGCAACAATCGGCTCGCCTGGCGCTTAAACGCCTTTAAGGCTTGATCGCGTCGCCCGCCGCGCATCGCCCATATCGCTACCCGGCCGCCTGGCGGCGCCGTGGAGGGGCGCGGGGGGGATGGCGAGGAATGCGAAGTAGGGCCCGATTAAGGACATAAATGAGGCGAGGCCCGCGCACTTCGGCGGCGCCGCGCCCGGCGCAGTGTGCAGCAGGGCCTGCAGCGGGGCCTGCAGCGGGGCCTGCAGCGGGGCCTGCACGAAACGAGGAGGAACGGGTGAAAGGGCGCCATCAGTTCCGGGTCCGGCAGAGCCGGGCAGAGCCGTGCCGGCTGCGGCGCGCGCGTGCACCGAGCGCAGCCACGCGACCGCCTCGCCTCGCCGCCCCGCCCCCTGCTTGCCTCCGGCTGCCTGCACGGCCCGCGGACCAAGGGTCAGCCAGGCGCGCCGCCTCCGGCCGCCCCCGCGCACCGGGACCCCCGGGACCTTTTGCACACGTGCCCCGGCGCACGCCGCGACCCAGTGTGGCGGCCATACTCCACGCTCCACCGCGCGGTCCATACGCTTAGCGTGGAAAGTCTGTGAGGCGCGGAGTATGGCCGCATCACGACGGCATACGTCTCGGGTACCGGGCCGTCCCGCCGTCCTGCCAGCAGGCCCCGCCCGTTTTTCTTGCCTCTGAAAATTTGCATGCCGTCCTTCCTTGGCCGCGCGATGCTGTGCAGGCCGGCGTCCCGTTCGAGTCGTGCCCCGTGGCCGCGTGTCCGCGACGACGTGACGTGACGGCCAGCCATAGCCGCCGCAGCCTTGGCTGCCTTGGCTGTGACGGCCTGCATTTGCTGTTCCTGCAGGACGCCGTGCTGGACGCCGCGCTGGAGGCCTCGCTGCAGACCGAGGCCGTGGCAACACAGCCTCTGATCTCCCATCGCGACTGGCTGCTGCAGCCCCGGCCTGGCGCGCTCGCAGTGCATTCTCGTTGCTTCTCTTTTCGTTTTGTTAATGTTCTTGCTCCTCGCTGCTCCTCTTCGTATCCCCTCCCTCCGCCCACTCCCGTCCCTTCTGCATTCCGCTTCCTCTCTCGTCCTTTCCTTTCCTCGGGCTCTTTTTTTCCTTCTCTTTTTTTTCCCGATTCGTTTTCTCGAGCATTTCCTGCTATCGTTTCTCCCCCTCCCCGTCGTGTGTACTTCTCTTTCTAATCAGCATGGCCATAATTCGCACATGGTCTCTTAATCACTGGCTCCATCGACGTGCCTTTAGTCCTGGCTGCCAGCTCGCTTGCCTGGCCGCCCGTCTGCCAGCCTGCCTGTCTGCCACTCCTTCGCATGCGCCATTATACCTCCACCCTCGACAACCACCCCACAGTGGGTCAGAAGACCGTTGAAGCGGCCAAAATTCCAGACGCGTTTTGAGCTCCAGAATCGCTAAACGGGACTCGAATCGAACTTATGACCCCCGCCAATGGATTGCTCTCTAAACGAGGAATCCATTGGTGGGGTCACACGTTCGATTCGAGTCCCATTTAGCGACTCTGGAGCACAAAACGTGTCCGGGATTTTGGCCGCCTCAACGGTCTTCTGACCCACTGTGCACTCCGCCCTTCCCGCCCCCGGCTCGGCGTTCACCTGCAACTCCCCCTGCCGCAGTCGGCCCGCCGAATCTCCCCGCGCCAATTATTTATTATTATCCAGGCATGCGGACTGGACGGCGGCGGCCGGGCCGGCGGGGATCCGTACTCGTTAACGGCGGCCGTGACATCGACATCCCCGCGCGTGACCGCGCCACCGTGCGCCGCGCTGCCCGCCCGCGCGGCCCCTGCGCTGCGGCCCCAGGCGCCACGGAGACCTGAACGCACGACGAACCGCTGCGGGAGCGCGCGCGGCGAGCAGCGAGCCAATGGCGGCGGGGCCTTCTTCTTCGTGGCTTTCACGGGCTTCCCGAAGGGTCACTGGCTTCCCTGCTTTGCCTGCATGCACGCCGCGGCTCGCCGCCACCTGCATGCACGCCGCATATTTTTGCCGGCAGACTATTTTGCGCGCACCGTTACGTCGAAACGATGCGACGACCGTGTGCACGGCGAGGACCTCGACGCGGCACAGTGGGCCGGAGGCGGTCAAAATCCCGGACGCGTTTTGAGCTTCAGAGTCGCTAAATGGGACTCGAACCGTATGTGTGACCCCATTAATGGTTTGCTCGCCGAACGAGTTATCCATTGGTGGGGTTACACGTGGGGTTCGGGTTCCATTTAGCATTTCTGGAGCTCAAAACGCGTCTAGAGTTTCAACCGTCTGTGTCGATCTTCTGGCCCACTGTGCAAGGACCCGGCCGCCGGCGTGCCTCGTCGTGTTCATGGGCAACAAGAGGCACCTCTTGTCCGCGCCGGGACACGCCGACACGCCGCGGTGCAGTAATCGCCCGCCGCTTTTTTACGCGCATATTATCGCGCTGTAAAGGCAACAAACTGCAGCGCACCACGCCGGCCGCGCCGAGATCCGATTGCTGACAAGATGCACACGGGCTGCATGGGCTGCAGCGTCGTCGCACAGCGGGCCAGACGACCGGCGCAAGCGTCCAAAACTCAAGATGCGTTTTGAGCTCCAAAGTGGACTCGAACCGAACGTGTGACCCCACCATTGGACTGCTAGCCGATCGAGGAATCCATTGGTGGGGTCACACGTTCGGTTCGAGTCCCATTTAGCGACTCTGGAGCTCAATCCGCCTCGACTGGTCTTCAGGCCCACTGTGCATCGGGCGCGCTGGCTGCTTGCGAGCACCCGATGGCGGCCCGGCCGGCCCTTGGCCTGGCTGGCCGGCCGGCCTGGACGGACCTCGTTAAGGCGCGGCCAGGCGCACCACATGCAGCACATCGTCATGGACGGCACGCCACAGTGAGCCAGCGCGGTCCTCACCACACGGACGGCACGCCGCGGCACGCCATGAGCGTTTTCGTCATCGGGCCGCTGCTGCCGCCGCCGCCGTTCTCTATGGGCGTGTTGCTCCGCGTTGCAGTGTGTACACTGCTCGGCGACTGACTGACCGCGTCGCGCTGACGCCCCCTTCCCTACCTCCCCCCTCCGACGCTCCGGAGATGGATGGCCGCCGCGACGCGCCGCGATGCGAAACGTGTTCGGCGCGGCGGCGCGGCGTGCATCGGGGACATTGCCAGGCCGGCCGGGGCTTCGCCGGGCTTGCCAGGCCTTGTTATGAGATGATGCGTGCCCTTGTACTTGACTTCCATACCCACATAACTGGATTGCAGTGCGGCCGGTGCGGCGGCCGACGCCGGTGCCATAGAGATGCCGCACACGCTCCGGGCCGCCGCCGCCGCCGTGGCACAGTGGGCCAGAGGACCGGTGAAGGCGGTTTAGATCCCGGACGGGTCTTGAGCTGCGCAGTCGCTAAATGGGACTCGAACCGAACGTGTGACCCCACCGATGGATCGCTCTCCGAACGAGGAATCCATTGGTGGGGCCACACGTTCGGTTCGAGTCCTGTTCAGCGACTCTGGAGCTCAAAATGCGTCTGTCGTTTTGGCCGCCTGCGCCGGTCCTCTGGCCCACTGTGCGCGGTCGCCGTCGGCGTGCCCGTCGGTGTGCCTCGGCGTCTCGCGGTCACTGGAACATTATAACGCGCCACTTCCGCGCGGACACTTTGTTGTTACGAACTTTAATCCAGTTGAATCAATTCGAGTTCTTCATTGCGAAATGAGGCGCTTTCGTCCGACGCACCTAGTTATCAGGACGTTTCCAAGTTCGTTCTAATCTCGCCGTTTTTTCACGTGGACACGCACCAGGGGCCGTGCGCCGACAGCGTGACGCTGCAACACCCTGTCACCGACACCTCGCCGGGTCCTAACCGGCTGTGCCCCGTCGGTTGTGGACCGGGCAACTGTCCGCGGCGGGGTGGGGCGGGGGGGCGGCCGTGCAGTGTGCCTTGCACCCGGGAGTCTTGATCGGTGGCCATCCTGGAACGCCGCGCCACCGCCACGCCACGCCACACCGGGTCGGGCGCAACCGGCTCGCGAGTCTGTCGAAGTGCTTGGCGGGGTCGGCGGGGCGAGAGGAGGGCGGTGCGGCCGAGGACGGGAGGGAGGCCGGTGCGGCTGGCGGTGCGGCTGGCTGGCCGGCCGGCTCGCTGCAAGCAAGGTCATTGCCGTGTCCCCACTGGTCCGCGTCCTCTCCCTGTCTCCACACCCCTTGCCGCTTCCGCCCCGTGCGCTGCAGCGCTGCACAGTGGGCCAGAAGACCGGTGGAGGCGGCCAAAATTCTAGACGCGTTTTGAGCTCCAGGGTCGCTAAACAGGACTCGAACTGAACGTGTGACCCCGCCAATGGATTGCTCTCCGAACGAGGAATCCATTGGTGGGGTCATACGTTCGGTTCGAGTCCCATTAAACGACTCTGGAGCTCACGTCTGGCCGCCTCCACCGGTCATCTGGCCCACTGTGCGCTGCGAGTTGGCGCGCCTTCCCTCCTAATATCAGTGCAGTGCTTATGCAGGAGTGAGAGTGCCGCGCCGCACAGTGGGCTCGACGACGTCGGCACGGTCGCCGGGTCGATCGCGTCGACGAGCTGTGTAGACTCATTCCGAGAGTCGTGTGTCTCTGTCGCACCTACGCGGCACGCCCCATGAGTGCGAGAGAGACAGAGCCGAAAACGACTCTCGGAATCAGTCTGCTGGTCGGCTTAAATTGCGGTTCAAGGGACAAAAGTTCCTTCAGGGACAAAAGTGCGAGTGCACTGAAAATCGGAAGGTCATAGTAATGACCTCTCAATGAGCGATACAATAAATAACCACCAAAAAAGGGCGATACAGAAAAGTATCACCAACGAAGGGTGGTACTCAAACATGTGGCCAAAAAAAGGGCGATACTTTTGAGTATCTGCAATATTGGCTCTGAACTATGAACTGATCAAGGCAACACAGGAATTCATTTCAGAATGAATTAAGAGGGACATTTAACATACAATGGAATAGAAATTTTTCCAGATGACCAATGAAAGTTGTCTGTTCTATACATGGGAGGGTCTAGGCAGTTCCGCGGACGGATTTGGAGCTTCAGAGTCGCTAAATAGGGTGGGGTCACACGTTCGGTTCGAGTCAGTCCCATTTAGCGACTCTGGAGCTCAAAACGCGACTTAAGTTTTGGCCGCCTGCGCCGGTCTTCTGGCTGTTCCACTGTGCCGCGTGGCCTGCACGGGCGTGGCAATGGCCGTGACACTCGTGACCATGCCGGTCGTGCTCGTGCTCGCTCCGCGTCCTCGCCAGGCACTAGGGAGGCCGTGGGGAGGCGCTGCTTGGGCTTTCGCGGGAAGCATTCGAAAGATTTCTCGGAACACGGCCCGGGGCCTCGGGTGCTCAAATTGGCGTAATTCAGCGGCTCGGGTGGCGCTGGCGTTGAAGAGGTGCGATTTGGGGGAATGGTGCTTGTTTTTCGGGCGAGTCACGTCGCCTTGTTTATTTTTATATTTAGTTGGGGAAAACAAAAGGACATAAGGCGGCCGGCCGGCCGACCGGCCTAACTTGGAGTGTCGGGCGGGGCGGGGCGGGGCGGGGCGGGGCGAGACGCCTCTGGACTGCATTGTCCCGCCTATTTCGGCGGCCCGCTTCCCAGCGTCGCCCCAACGACACTGCGGCCGGACCTCGAGGCGCCATTGCGTGCCCACTGTGCCCACTGGCCGCCACGCCGCCGCCACCCGGAGGGAGGCTGCCGCCTGGAACCTGGAGGACTTGCCGGAGAACCTGGAGACCCGGAGGCTTCGTGGAACGCCGCAGGAATCCAAGGCTAGTTGCAGCTAGGGACCGGGCAGGGGTCCCCTGGGTCTTGCAGGAACAAGCGCATTCCTGGTCCCGGCCTGGCTATCCCCCGCCATTTCACTGAACGCCTGCTAGGCGCCACGTCGCGGGGCGGGGCGGGGCGTGGCGGGCGTGGCGGGGCGTGGCGGGGAGCGTGCCTCACCTCGCCGAGTGTAGTATTCGACAGTGTGGCCAGCACTATAAAGTGAGCAGGCGGGCACCACGCCCTGGCACAGTGGGCCAGAAGACCAGTGCAGGTGGCCAAAACTCTACACGCGTTTTGTGCTCTAGATTCACTAAATGGGGCTCAAACCGAACGTGTGATCTCACCAATGGAATGCTCGCCGAATGAGAAATCCATTGGTGGGGTCACACGTTTGGTTCGAGTCCCTTTATTAAGCGACTCAGGAGCTCAAAACGCGTCTAGAGGTTTGGCCGCCTGCGCCGGTCTTCTGGCCCACAGTGTCTGGCCGCACGGCCGTGAGACGACTAGTTTTACATCTCAGTCCGCTCCGGGCCCGGCGGCCCGCTCGGCCGGATTAGCGTGTCATCTTCCCACCGGGGAGTTTATGGCGCTGCACTGCGCTGCGCTGCCTGCACGCCCGGCGCATCATTAAGGCCATCACCGCGCATGATGCATGGCGGTGACGTCGTGACGAGCCGTCATCGGCGGCCTCGATGATTCGATTTGGTGATCGCCGCGCCTCGCGCAGTAAAACCGCGCGCCCCGCAGTTCGCCCCGACAGTGCGCTGCATCGCCGCTCTGTCTCTCTCGCACCTCGACGGGACGCCGCACGGGGGGGGGGAGAGAGAGAGAGAGAGAGAGAGAGAGAGAGAGAGAGAGAGAGAGAGAGAGAGAGAGAGAGAGAGAGAGAGGACGTCGAGCCTGCTGGCGGGCGGCGCACGCCGTTGTTTCCTCTGGCCGGGGCATGATGACTTACTCCCTCGCCCCCCGCTGGCTCCGCTGGCCGGCGCGTCCGCTGCCGGCCCACTAGGCCCTCCAGGGCCTCCAGGGCCCCGCCGACGAGCGCCGCTGGAGGGCGGCCGCGTCGTGACCGTGATTTCGCTGCAGAACAATGTTGTTTAATGGCCAATTTGCCGCAAAGATGTGACACAAACCGCGCGGTGGTTGCGCAAGGAGGGCTCGCTGCTCGCGCCGGCCGCCTGGAGTCAGTCGGCCAGTCCGGCGGCGGTTTGGAGGCTCTCCAGCGAGAAGGACCAATCGCCGGCCGCACAGTGGGCCAGAAGACTGGTGGAGGCAACCCCGGACGGGTTTTGAGCTCCAGAGTCGCTGAATGGGACTCCAATCGAACGTGTGACCCCCACCAATGGATTACTCTCCGAACGAGGAATCCATCGGTGGGGTCACACGTCCGTTTCGAGTCCTGTTTGGCGACTGGTGGTAAGCCTCGACCAATCAGAGGCGTCCGTACCTCCCGCCGGCAGGAAGTGTGGGTGCGGGAAAGACTCCCTGAATCAGTCTGCACACGGAGCTGCCTCACTGAACGCCAGAGAAAAATGCGACGTGGCGTTGGGGCCGCCCCCGGTTCCCCCGGTGCCCGGTGCACTCTGCATGCGACACGCCCGGAGTGCCCCGGATGCCCCGGCCGGCCCGCCGGACTGGGGCGCAGACGTGGCCAAAACTGGTTGCCGATTAATGGCAGTAATGAGATGGGCGCATCCCGTTGGACCACGGCGCACACTGGGACAGAAGACCGGTGGAGGCGGTCAAAATCACGGACGCGTTTTGAGCTACAGCGTCGCTGAATGGGACTCAAACCGAATGTGTTCCCGCACCAATGGATTGGTCTTCGAACGAGGAATCCGTTGGTGGGGTCAAACATTCGGTTCGAGTCTCATTTAGCGACTCTGAAGCTCTAAACGCGTTTCGGTCGCCTGCACCGGTCTTCTGGCCCACTGTGCAGCGGGGCGGGGTGGGGCGGGGTGGGGCCGCGTCCACCAACCTGCTGCAGGGTTTGCAGGTGGTGCTGGCCAAATTTATTTCCCGTGTTGCTTTAACGTTACCCGTCTAGTGCCCCGCCGCGTGGCGGTGGTGGTGGTGGTGGTGGTGGTGGCGGCCTCGTCGACCTCATCACTGGGCATTGTGCTCCGGGTGGTCCTCCTTCTCCAGGTCTTGAAGGTCCCGAAGGTCCTGCCGCCTGATTGTGTTGGCTCAACTCAACACCTTCGTTTCATTTCGGATGATGGGCCGGCCAGTGCATGATGGGTTCTTCGGTGGGTGTGGGTGTGTTGAAGGGGGGGGGGGGCCTTCGATTTCCCCCCCCCCCCCTCTCTCTCTCTCTCTCTCTCTCTCTCTCTCTCTCTCTCTCTCTCTCTCTCTCTCTCTCTCTCTCTCTCTCTCTCTCTCTCTCTCTCTCTCTCTCTCTCTCTCTCTCTCTCTCTCTCTCTCTCTCTCTCTCTCTTTTCCACCCGCCGTCGACCCGGTCTGACCCGCCGCGCCGCCCGCTTTTACCCTTTTTACCGTCCCGAGTGGTGTGCATTGTTCGCACTGAGGAGAGTGCCATCCAGTGTGGGAAAACATTTACGTAGAGCGAGGCGCGGCGTCGGCGCGCTGAGAGAGCTAGCCGCCGGCGAATCCAGCCGGCCGCGGAATGGGGAATGGGGCGGAATGACGGGGCCACGGGGAAAAGAAAGAAGAAAGGTCGTTGGAATTAAGGCGGATGACGTTGACGTGCCCACTGCAGTGTGTGCCCGGTTAATTAAGTAACTCACGCCTCGTGACAGCGCGGCTGGCGGCTGGCTGCGTCGTGATAACTCAGCGCCCCCTCCCCGTCGACGGGCTGCCGCTGGCCGTCCGATGCCTGTCCGATGCCCGGCCGATGGTGCTCGGAGTGTGTCAGAAACGTAAACACAACAAAGCAATAAATGTGTGCGCCTGCCTTTTGTGTTGCAGCCGGAAGAATTCCCTGGTCCTACGCACCCAGCTGTCCGTCCGGGTCCACACCATCATCGGTAAGCCCTTCTTCTTCCTCTTCTTCTTCTTCTTCTTCTTTTTCTTCTCCTTCTCCTTCTTCTTCTTCTTCTTCTTCTTCTTCTTCTTCTTCTTCTTCTTCTTCTTCTTTCTTCTTCTTCTTCTTCTTCTTCTTCTTCTTCTTCTTCTCCTCCTCCTCCTCCTCCTCCTCCTCCTCCTCCTCCTCCTCGCCATTAATTAAACGCCCTCCGTAATCGGTTGCCAAGTGAGCCCCTTGCTGTGGTGTTGCAGAGAAGCTGGTTACCTCTGAGGGACGTGAGCTGCGCCGCGCCCTCTTTTCGCTCAAACAGATATTCCAGGTAAGCTGGCCGTGCCCCGCGGGCCCCGCCGCCCGCCGCGACGTCCCATTGGGCCCCCTCGGGGTCCTTGACTTGCCACGGGGCTACACGTGTAGCCTGCTGGAGGCGCGTTCCACCTTTCACCTCGGTTCCATGGACCCACGGACGTTATCCCCAGGTTTACGGCAGTTTTTTTGATTAGTTGGTACACATTGACATTAGTCGACCTTAAAACGGAGGGAGGTTTTTTTTTGTTGCAGAGTCGTCCTTTTACATCTGCGAACGTTCCCTCCCGCAGACACAGCGCAATAATGTAGGACGTGCGGTCGGGGAATCGAACCCACGACCCGCGATCCCCGAGGTGATGCCTATGACCACTGAGCCGTGACGCCGATCTCGTTGTGATGTGTTGCAGGAGGACAAAGACCTGGTGCACGAGTTCGTCCAGAATGAGGGCCTGTCGTGCCTCGTCCAGGTCGGCTCCACGGCGGACCAGAAGTACCAGAATTACATTCTTCGAGGTGGGTCCGAAGCGAGCGGCACTGCCGTGTAGTGTACCACTGCCGAGTCTTCGGCCGGCCGCCTTGGCCGTGGCCGTGCCGTGGCCGTGCCGTGGCACTGCAGGGACGTCGAGATTATGATGAGAGGAAGCGCAGCGAGCGGGGCGCTTTAATTTAAAGCGCTGCAAGCTGCAAGCTCAGCGTGCCGCGTCCGGGCCCCACGGTACAGTGGTGGGCCCCACGGACTCCACGCGATGAACTGGATGAGCTCTCATCTCCGGATCGACTCGGCCAAGTGAATGGGGGAGCCGAGGAGCAGCGTTTTCGAGCCTCAAAGGCCTCATTACCCTCTCATCTCAGCAATCTCTCTACTTCAAGGGGGATAAAAAACCGGCAATCAGCCGTGCTTTTTCACAAGCTTTGTTCATTTTCTGCGCAATGGTCCAAAGCTAATGGAGCAGAAAGTTCATTAAAATAAAGAAAGAACTGCAGGGGTTTTGAACCCGGATTCGACAGGAGTGGCAGCTGACGCTCTCCCTAACCATACCGAGGGGTGAATCACTACACTGTAAAAAATGAACGAAATTCAACGACATGAGTTAACTATAGCTAACTTACACATCGTCTCGTAATCAGTGTACTACTCACATAATTTGAAAGAGCGAAAATCACTCAATTTTCGGCACGTTTCCGCATTGTTTGCCGCCTTAAACGCGTTCTGGTTTGGTGAGGGTTGACCTGATGTCGTTGCCGCAGCCCTGGGCCAGGTGATGCTGTACGTGGACGGCATGAACGGCGTCATGGAGCACCCCGCCACCCTGCAGTGGCTCTACTCCCTCATCGCCAGCCGCTTCCGCCTCGTGGTCAAGACGGCCCTCAAGCTGCTGCTGGTGTTCATCGAGTACACCGACGCCAACAGCCTGCTGCTGATCCGAGCCGTGCACGCCGTGGACGCGGCCGAAGGTGAGTGGTCGTGGCCCCAGCCAGGCCAGGCCACGCCGCACAGTGCACTGGGCAAACTGTCGACGCGTTTTGAGCTCCGGAGTCGCTAAATGGGACTCGGACCGATCGTGTGATCCCACCAATGGATTGCTCTCCGAACGAGGAATCCATTGGTGGGGTCACTCGTTCGGTTAGAGTCCGATTAAGCGACTGTAGAGCTCAAAACGCGCCTAGAATTTTGTCCGCCTGCGCCGGTCTTGTTGGCCCACTGTGCCCCGGCAGGCGAGGCCAGGTCAGGCCGCCCCGCCACGCAGGTCGGTCCACGCAACCGCCGCTCCCTTCTTACACTCTCTCCGCGGTACTCGTCGCATCGCGTTCAATTATTTGAAACGGCTCTTGCGGCGGCCGCTGGCTGGGCTCCGCTGGCGAGGCCGGCCCACTGTGCTCATCTCCGCGCCCGGCTCGGCTCGCTGCGCGTGTTCCGGCCGAGCCGAGGGCCGCCGCCGCGGTGCTCGACTCCGGACGCATCGCGGCCGCGGGGGCGTATCGGTGATGGGCTTTCACTCACGTACGCGAGCGTGCGCGGTAATGACGGTGTCGTCCATGTCGCAGGGCTGACGCCGTGGTCGCGCGTCATCCGCCTGCTCATGGACTACGACGCGGCCGACACCGAGCTGCTCATCTACGCCATGACGCTGCTCAACAAGACGCTGGCCGGCGTGCCGGACCAGGACACCTACTACGACCAGGTGGACCTGCTGGAGGAGCAGGGCATCGAGAACGTCATCAACAGGTGAGGGTCCCGGCTTCGAACCTTGGCACACAGTGGGCCAGGAGGCCGGTGGAGGCAGTCAAAATCCCGGACGGGTTTTGAGCTCCAAAGTCACTAAATGGGACTTGAACCGAACTAGTGACTTCACCAATGGATTGCTCTCCGAACGGGGCGTCACACGGTTGGTTCGAGGTCTTCTGACCCACTGTGCGCGGCTGGCATTTGGTTTCGCTGGTCGTGTGCCGTGCACCTTGTGCATGCGGTTTCCATTTTAGTTATTCACGACAGCGACTTCCGACGGAACACAATAACAGTTGCAATCGCTTTTTAAAGGTGAAGGCTCGGCGCGCGAAGCGCGAAAAAGCACACAATACCACAATCGTATTCCAACTCTCTTAAATCTCGGTCTCGGCAACATGATACCCACGACGCCCCGCGCGGGGCCACGCTCGCCGGGGGCCGCCATGGGGCCACGGGGCCATGGGGGCTCACCTCTTTATAGTCACGATGCGGTGCCGTGGTGCCCGCGGTCTGACAGGACGGGGCATGGCTGCCAACATTATGCAGCCATAACTAACAATAACACGTTGCGCCAATGCCGTTGGCCGTTGGGTTGGCAGCGCTGCACCTTGTGCTGTGCTGCACGGCCCAACGGGAGCAGAGTGTCCAGGGTGCCCAGGTGCATAAGCAGGGAGCCAACCACTTCGGGGGTCATGGCCACGCCGACGTCACGCCGCCGTTGCACAGTGGTCCAGAAGACCGGCGTTTTGAGCTCCAGAGTCGCTAGGAATCGAACCGACCGAACGACCCAACCGATGGATTCCTCGTTCGGAGAGCAATCCATTGGTGGGGTCACAAGTTCAGTGCGAGCCCCATTTAGAGACTCCGGAGCTCAAAACCCGTCCGGGATTTTGACCGCCGCCACCGGGCTCCTGGCCCACTCAACTTGTGCGCCCTGGGAGCACTGGAAGCCCGCTGGAGCCCGCAGAAAGCATCCAGTGGGAGACTGAAGGGCGCTCCAGGAATCAGCCCGCCATTCACGTGATCCATGTCTCGGCCTTCCAGATACATGTCCCGCCAGGGCACCGACCTGGACCTGCTGCGGCAGCTGCAGATCTACGAGGCCGTGCTGCAGTTCGAGGATGGCGCGGGCGGCGGCGACCGCGGCCTGCCGCTCCGACAGCTGGACGACAATCTCAGGTCAGCATCGGGGCTTTTGTTCTAGCCAGGGGTGAGTCCGTCGTTCGGCGAGAGTTGCGAAACTCGTTTCCATGCCATCGCTGGGTGCCGCGGTGCCTTGGGGGTGGCCGGCCGCCTGATTGACGCGGGCAGCACGCGGCGCACAGTGGGCCAGAAGAGCGGTAGGGGCGGTCAAAATCCCTGACGGGTCTAGAGCTCCAAAGTCGCTAAATGGGACTCGAACTGAACGTGTGACCCCACCAATCGTTTGCTCTCCGAACGAGGAATCCATTGGTGGGGGTCACTCGTTCGGTTCGAGTCCTGTTTAGTGTCTCAGGAGCTCAAAACGCGTCTAGAGTTTTGGCCGCCTGGGCCGGTCTTCTGGCCCATTGTGCGGTCCATTGGCACCGCACATCCATGCGCGTCGAAGCCACGTCCGCGGCCGGCCGGCAGGCAGGCCTACACTGGCAGGAGATGGCTATCGGGTGCAGGCCCGCCCCGTTGTTGGTATTCCGGGTTGCAGGATAATGCTCCCGCTCCCCCTCCCTCCCCTTTCTCCCGACCGACACCCCGCGTCAAGAAGATCTTTTTAGCGTTATGCTTGTCGCAATAAATAATGCTGTCCATCACCGCGCGGCCGCGCGGCTGCTTCGGATTTACTGCATCGTCCGGCCGGCGTTGCCGCGCGGCGTACAAAGAAGTCGCGTCGTGGCGAAATCGGATCGCCGCGTCGCCTTTTCCTTTTCTACGGCGACTTTTCCCCCATTAAACCTCGGGGCGGCCCCCGATGACGGTGTTGACGAGGGTCATGTTGTCCTACAGGAAGACGCTCCGGAACCGCAAGTCGTTGACGTCCGACCTAAGCATGGGCGTGGACCGGCGCCGGTCGCGCCGCCACTCGACGGGCACCGTGCCGCCCAGCCTGCGGCTGTCCGGCGCCAGCGCGCAGCCCGGCGGCCCCGGCGGCGTCCTCGGGGGCCGCCGCGAGGACGCCGAGGACTCCAGCAGCTCGCAGTCGTCGCAGGCACTGGACTCCATGCACCTCAACGGCAACTACAAAGAGACGGGAGGTGAGTGCGTCCGCCGTCGCCGTCACACAGTGGGCCGGAAGTTTGGCGGTGGCGGTCGAGATCCTGGACGTGTTGTCAGCTCCGAGCAATCCATTGGTGGGGTCACGAGTTCGGTTCGAGTCCTTTTTAGTGACGCTGGAGCTCAAAACGCGTCCAGAGTTTTGACCGCCTGTTGCGCCGGTCTTCTGGCCCACTGTGCGGCATTTGATTGACGCCTCCCGCGTGGCCGCGTTCGCCTCGCCGAGGCCCGCCGGCCTCGACTAATGTATGGCTTGTGCTGCCCCGCTGCTGCTGCGTGCTGAGTGTTTGCTTGGCCTTGAAGGCGTGCAGGACGTCGGCGTGACGCCGGCCCTGCGGCGGCGCAGGGAGCGCGCCGAACGACAGCGCTGCTTCCAGCGCGAGCAGGCTGAGTTCAGCGTCGGGGGGCGGCCCGCCCAGGGCGCCAACTCCGACCCCGGCCCCGTCAGCCCGCCGCTGGTACCGCCCTCGCCGCCCCCGCCCCCGCCGCCCCCGCCGCTGCCACCCCCGCCGCTGCCACCCCCGCCCCAGCCCCTGGGACTGAACTTGGGCCTGGGGCTGCCCAACTACACCGTCCCGGACGAGGGTAACGCTTTTAGACTCGAACTGCCGTAGCTTGAGTTCATACCGACTAACCGGCTGTGACAAAATAACTCACCGCTGATTGATTCCGAGTGTCTTTTTTGCCGCTGTGTCATTCTTGCACTCATGGGGTGACCCGCCGTGCGTGCGAGAGAGACAGAGCGACGCGTGCTGAGGCTCCTTGTCTTGACCGCAGGCCTGACGCCGGCGCTGGCGCAACGTCTGGCCAACGGCACGTCCGGCGTCCTCTGTCCCGGCGGCCCCGGCGTCGGCGCGGACTCGAACCTGCTGCGAGCCGCCGACCGAACGCCGCTCCTCAACGCCGTCAACCGCATGGACTCGAGGCACGACAACTCGTGGGCCTTCCTCGAGGACAGCAACGGCCACGGCCTGGAAGACCTGCCCGCGCGCAGGGAGAACACCGTCAAGGACCTGACGCAGAAGCTGGCCAGCCAGAACATTCTGCAGAGCCCGGTAGGCGCGGCCGCGTGCACCCACTGTGCGACCTGATGAGCCTGGCCTGCAATCTCAGAGCTTCGCTTGCGGTTTCAGGTGGACGAGAACAAGTCGTTCATCAATGACATGTCCGGGATGGCCGGCATCATCTCCAAGGCCAAGGAGGGCCTGGCCAAGAGCAAATCCAAACAGGACGTGTCGCCGACGACGCCGCCGCCGCCGCCCCCCTCTGCCCCCGCGCCCAAGATCAAGTCCGAGACGGAGCTGCACTGGGAGGAGCTGGTGTCGAACCTCAGCCGGTCGCTCGAGCTGTGCGACCTCGACTTCACCGACCTCCACAGCGACGTACGTTTGTCAGTCATAGAGCTCGCCGTCAATGTTTACGCATAGCATCACGATGACGCCGCTCTGTTCCAGGACGAGGAGGACGTCCTCTGCCCGGCTAACGCCGCCAACGGCGTGCCGCTGCCCCCGCCGCCCCCGGCCCCGATGATGCTGGGTGGCGACGCGCCGCCCCCGCCGCCCCCGACCAACGGCAGGCTGTCGGCCCCCAACGGCGCGCCCACCATCCTGGCGCCGCCCGTGTTCGGCGTCAGCCTCCGCGGCAAGCTGGGCACCAGCACCACGGACGGCGGGAGCCTCGTGCCGCCGCCGCCTCCGCCGCCGCCGCCCAAGAACAAGAAGACCGTGAAGCTCTTCTGGAAAGAGGTGCGAGTCGCATCGGCATGTGCAGGGCCCTTTGCAATTGTAATCAGCCGTGCTGTCGCGTCCGGCCGCGCACTCGCTCCAGATCGCCGCGTTTCACTGTCAGATTGAATTAAGATTAGGGCCTGCTCGAGTATAATAATTATACGTCGGGCGAGTTACGACCGCCATTAGCAAAGCAGCGCGCCGGGCAGCCAGCGCAGCCAGCGCGCCCTGCCGCGCGGGGTATGGCCGCGCTGAGGCCGCGAGACGCCGCGCCGACCGGCGATACCCCCGGCCTGACTTCCCTCTGCTCCACAGGTGCGGGACGACCCCGCGGCGCTGGTGCGGACCCACTACGCGCCGATGCTGTGGGACGAGCTGCGGCCCGTGGACGTGGACACCCAGAAGCTGGAGCACCTGTTCGAGTCTCGCGCCAAGGACCTCATCTCCAAGGTGCTTGCTCATGCGCAGTTAGGGCACAGAACACGAGACACGCGGGCGGTGGCGGGTGGTAGTAGGGTCTAGTGCACACAGCATGTCGACACCGGGACCACAAACCTCCACTAAACCGTGCCGAGTCGGGGATTTCTGGGACGACATGCAACACGCCGGGTTTGTCGACCTGCCTGCCAGGTCTCTGTTTCTGTCTACTTCCATCCTTACTTCCGCTTGAGTGGCACTTCGCAACGCATATACTCCATCCACGTGCACTGCAAACTTCGGTGTGTACTAAGTCCACACACAGAGCAATGAAGTGCGAACTGAGTGCGCATCTAGGTTTGCAGTGTATCCACGGCACAACTACAACGCACTCCGTCGAGTACTGTAATGCTTACTTCGTGTCCATATATGACATTCTCTCTCGCTTTTTCATCGTTATTATTCATTCACACTTTAACACCTACTATACTATTGACTCTGGCCGAACTGTGTCGTTATCTTTACTCACAAAGTCGTAAATTTAATGTCGACCACTCGTCCCGATTTAATTGTAAGCTCCTTTTTTTAGAGTATGGTCAATGGTTTTGATTAAAAAGAAATTATGGACCGTAAAAAGTTTTTGAAAATTTTTTGCGGGTGCTTCATTCATCTTATCTTATAGCTTGTAAATAGAAAGGGCTATTGCTGCATCATCATTTTAAATCACACGTCTCTGAAAAGCTCTCATGTGACTGGTCATATTTTCATAGCTGCTTCTAAAAACATCAACATAAAATGGTCTTCCTGTGTCACATGCGCGCTTTGGATCAGAGTTTTGCTGGGCGTTGGTGGTGGTGCTTTTGTTAATCTGCTGTATATTTTTATTTTTGTGCTCCTTTCCTCCACCGGCGTGTGTCTGGGTGGTGTTGGTGGTGTTGGTGTGACCGACACATCTCGCAGGAGGTAAGTTTTCCTCTCGGCCCCATGCTGGTAATATACGTCATTTTCCTTCATTTTTTATTTTTTTCTGAAGCGAAGGAAGAATGTAAGGAAGGTATTACAACTTTGTTGTTCCGAGTATAAAAGGATTTCCATATCTACGGTTTCGCAGTTATCCACATTCAATGGACAATTTTGTCACGTTGGGTTTTAATCATCGTTCTCTCAAATTGTGTCTATTAATTTGCTGAAAAGTGGTGAATAGCACTTATCACCCGTGCTCATCAGGACAGTCATAAATTTAGCATTCGCCGCAACACGTCAGTGGCGGCTCTCGCATTGTTAACCGCTTGCTCGCTTCCTCCCGCCAGAAACAACAAGAACTGAACAAGAACAAGGAGATAATCGTGCTGGACCACAAGCGCTCCAACGCCATCAACATCGGCATGACCAAGCTGCCGCCGCCGCGCTCCATCAAGACGGCCATCCTCAAGATGGACGCCACCGTCATGAACCGCGAGGGCATCGAGGTGGGCTGCCGCACAGTGGGCTAGACCCGTTTTGATCTCCAAAGTCACTAATTAATGGAAGTCGAACCGAACGTGTGACCTTGACCCCACCAATGGATTGCTCTCCGAACGAGGAATCCACTGGTGGGGTCACACGCTTTGTTCGTTCGAGTCCCATTCAGCGACTCCGGAGCTCAAAACGCGCCTAGAGTTTTGGCCGCATGCGCCGGTCTTCTGGCCCACTGTGCGGCCGGCACGAATGCTTTCAAAGACCCTTGGAACTCTGCAACTGTGAAACTGGGGTGTGAACAAAGCAAACGGATTTTCCAGAAACTGCTGACGATGCTGCCCACGGACGACGAGCGTTCCCGCATCCAGGAGGCGCAGGCCGCGGCGCCGGACACGCCGCTGGGCTCGGCGGAGCAGTTCCTGCTCACCCTCGCCTCCATCTCGGAGCTGCCGGCGCGCCTCAAGCTGTGGGCCTTCAAGCTGGACTACGAGAACATGGAGAAGGTGAGGGTGGCGTCGGCACCTACACAGTGGACCGGAAGACCGGTGGAGGTGGTCAAAATCCCGGACGGTTTGTGAGTCGCCAAATGGGACTCAAACTGAAAGTATGACCCCACCAATGGATTGCTCTACCCGAACGAGGAATCGACTGGTTGGGTCTCACGTTCGGTTCGAGCATTTTTAGCGATAGGTCCTCGCTGGTCTTCTGGCCCACTGTGCCTCCCTCTCCCCCCCCCTCCACCCCCGGGCCCGTGGCCACGACTTAACACGCCTCGCTCTGCTTGCAGGAAATCGCGGAGCCGCTGATGGACCTGAAGCAGGGCATGGAGACGCTGCGCTCCAACAAGACATTCCGTTGCATCCTGCAGACGCTGCTGTCCATCGGCATCTTCCTGAACGGCAGCCACGTCAAGGGCTTCCAGATCGAGTACCTGGCCAAGGTGCCCGAGGTCAAGGACACGGTGCACAAGCACTCGCTGCTGCACCACCTGAGCCACATGGTCATGGACAAATTCCCCGACGCATCCGACCTCTACAGCGAGGTGGGTCACCGGTTCATTAACGCATTGACCCTCTCCCGTGCCACCAAACAGGGTTCACTCACTCACTCACTCACTCACTCACTCACTCACTCACTCACTCACTCACTCACTCACTCACTCACTCACTCACTCACTCACTCACTCACTCACTCACTCTCTCACTCACTCTCACTCACACTCACTTACTCACTCACTCACTCACTCACACTCACTTACTCACTCACTCACTCACTCACTCACTCACTCACTCACTCACTCACTCACTCTCACTCACTCACTCACTCACTCACTCACTCACTCACTCACTCACTCACTCACTCACTCACTCACTCTCACTCACTCACTCACTTTTACGTTGTGCAGATCGGCGCCGTGACCCGCGCGTCCAAGGTGGACTTCGACGAGCTGGCCGCCAACATCGTCCGCATGGAGACCGAGTGCAAGGCGTCGTGGGACCGGCTCAAGCTCGTGGCCAAGCACGACGGCTCCACCATGGTCAAAGTCAAGTGAGTACAGCAGCATTCTCGCGGCGGTCGAAATCCCGGACGGGTTTTCAGCTCCAGAGTCGCTAAATGGGACTCGAACCGAACGTATGTGAGCGTGAGCCCACCAATCTCCTCAACAGCGCTCCGAACGAGGAATCCATTCATTGGTGGGGTCACACACGTTCGGTTCGAGTCCTGTTTAGCGACTCTGGAGCTCCGAACGCGGCTTGAGTATTGCTTGCCCACTGTGCGGCCCCGGACTTCACTGTCTCATTGCCCTGGCCTCCAGGATGTCGGACTTCCTAGCGGACTGCGCCGAGCGCATCATCGTGCTGAGCGTGGTGCACCGGCGCGTCATGAACCGCTTCCACCGCTTCCTGCTGTGGCTGGGCGTGCCGCTGGCCAGGCTGCCGGACACCAAGCCCAGCGAGTTCTGCCGCGTCGTGTCCGAGTTCGCGCTCGAGTACCGCACCACCCGGGAGCGCGTGCTGCAGCAGCTGCAGAAGAAGGCCAACCACCGCGAGAGGAACAAGACTCGCGGCAAGATGATCACCGAGGTGAGCACCCCAACCCCTTCTTGGCGTGCCCGTCGCACCATGGTCGCACAGTGGGCCAGAAGACTGCGTAGGCGGCCAAAATTTAAGACGTGTCTTGAGCTACAGAGTCGCTTAAAAGTACTCGAACTGAACGTGTGACCGCACCAATGAATTCCTCGTTCGTAGAGCAATCCATTGGTGGGGTCACGCGTTCGGTTAGAGTCCCATTTAGCGACTCCCCTCATGGGAATTTTCGGAAGACCAGGGAAGTCACCGACTGGCACTCATCGGACGAAGCCACTTCCCAACGACGACTTCCAGAATGTAACATGTTTTGAAGTCACTGGAAGTCACGGCCCCTCTTCCACAGACGTCCACGGACTTCCCATGATTTCTCAGTCGCATCCACCGACTTCCTACCACTTCCCGAGACGTCCGACCCACTTCCAGGGACGTCCTTCGACTTCCCTGCCACTTCCAGGGACGTCCTATGACTTCCCTGCCACTTCCCGAGACGTCCCACCCACTTCCAGGGACGTCCTACGACTTCCCTGCCACTTCCAGGGACGTCCAACGACTTCCCTGCCACTTCCCGAGACGTCCCACCCACTTCCAGGGACGTCCTACGACTTCCCTGCCACTTCCAGGGACGTCCAACGACTTCCCTGCCACTTCCCGAGACGTCCCACCCACTTCCAGGGACGTCCTACGACTTCCCTGCCACTTCCAGGGACGTCCAACGACTTCCCTGCCACTTCCCGAGACGTCCCACCCACTTCCAGGGACGTCCTACGACTTCCCTGCCACTTCCAGGGACGTCCAACGACTTCCCTGCCACTTCCCGAGACGTCCCACACACTTCCAGGGACGTCCTACGACTTCCCTGCCACTTCCCGAGACGTCCCACCCACTTCCAGGGACGTCCTACGACTTCCCTGCCACTTCCAGGGACGTCCAACGACTTCCCTGCCACTTCCCGAGACGTCTCACCCACTTCCAGGGACGTCCTACGACTTCCCTGCCACTTCCAGGGACGTCCAACGACTTCCCTGCCACTTCCCGAGACGTCCCACCCACTTCCAGGGACGTCCTACGACTTCCCTGCCACTTCCAGGGACGTCCAACGACTTCCCTGCCACTTCCCGAGACGTCCCACCCACTTCCAGGGACGTCCTACGACTTCCCTGCCACTTCCAGGGACGTCCAACGACTTCCCTGCCACTTCCCGAGACGTCCCACCCACTTCCAGGGACGTCCTACGACTTCCCTGCCACTTCCAGGAACGTCCTACGACTTCCCTGCCACTTCCAGGGACGTCCAACGACTTCCCTGCCACTTCCCGAGACGTCCCACCCACTTCCAGGGACGTCCTACGACTTCCCACTTACTTCCAGGGATGTCCTACGACTTCCCTGCCACTCCCCGAGACGTCCTACCCACTCCCAGGGATGTCCGCCGACATCCCTGCCACTTTCATTGTCTTCCCGCGACTTCTACCGACTTCCACGCCACTTTCACTCTCTTCCTATGACTTCCGACCTGGGTTCCGGGTACTCTTTGGAAAGGTCTTTTCAAGATCTATCGAAATAAAGAATAAAAAATTTCAGTTGGTCAACTCCCTTTTTTCAAGATACTGATTTTTAAACTCTATCTTGAAAAAAGGGGGGTGACCAACTGAGATTTTTTTATTGTTTATATGGATAGATATTTTCCAGACCTTTTCAACGAATCGTCGGAACCTGGGTCGGAAGTCATTGGATGTCAAAGGAAATCAGTAGGACGTTAGTGGAAGTCGTGGGATCTTTTTTGATGTTGCTGCTGTATGTCTGCCGCTGGTCGTGTTTATACGTGGCCGTCCCCAGGAGGGCGTCATCGGCCACCTCACAGGGTTCCCGATGACGTCCTCACCATGTAACCGAGCCCAAGCAAGGCTACGGCTACGTCCTCACTCAAAGGAGGTCCGTGCCAGACTGACTCGTCCGGCGAGTGGACACCACTTCTAGCAGCGTAGCAGACATACCCTTACGACCCACTCTGAAGTACTGACGTCCACGGACTTCAGACTTATTCTGCTGACGTCCCAGACATTCATTGTCTTCGCTCGACTTCCACCGACTTCGTCCAACTTCCACCGACATCCACCGACTTCCACCAACTTCCACCAACTTCCACGTATTTCCATCGACTTCCATTGATTTCCACCGCCTTCCCTTGACTTCCCTCGACATCAAATGACTTCCGACCCAGCTTCCGACGATTCGTTGAAAAGGTCTGGAAAATATCTATCCATATAAACAATAAAAAATCTCAGTTGGTCACCCCCCTTTTTTCAAGATAGAGTTTAAAAATCAGTATCTTGAAAAAAGGGAGTTGACCAACTGAAATTTTTTATTCTTTATTTCGATAGATTTTGAGAAGACCTTTCCAAAGAGTACCCGGAAGCCAGGTCGGAAGTCGTGGGAAGACAGTCGAAGTGGCGTGGAAGTTAGTAGAAGTCGCGGGATGACAATGAAAGTTGCAGAGAAGTTCGTGGGACGTCACTGGAAGTGGGTGGGAAGACCTAGGAAGTCACTGGAAGTGGGTGGGAAGTCGTAGGACGTCACTGGAAGTGGGTGGGAAGTCGTGGGACGTCTCTGGAAGTGGGTGGGAAGTCGTAGGACATCACTGGAAGTGGGTCGGAAGTCGTAGGACGTCCCTGGAAGTGGGTGGGAAGTCGTAGGACGTCACTGGAAGTGGGTGGGAAGTCGTAGGACGTCACTGGAAGTGAGTGGGAAGTCGTAGGACGTCCCTGGAAGTGGCAGGGAATTCGTAGGACGTCCCTGGAAGTGGCAGGGAAGTCGTGGGAAGACGATGGAAGTGGCGGGGAAGTCAGTGGAAGTGGCAGGGAAGTCATGGGAAGACGATGGAAGTGGCGGGGAAGTCGTGGGAAGACAACGGAAGTGACGGGGAAGTCAGTGGAAGTTGTGGGAAGACAATGGAATTGGCGGGGAAGTCAGTGGAAGTCGTGGGAAGACAATGGAAGTGGCGGGGAAGTCAGTGGAAGTCAGAGGACGTCGTGGGAAGTCATTTGGACGACTGAGGAAGTCGGTGGAAGTGTTTGGACGAATTTGGACGACATTGGAAGAGTTGGGAAGAGTGTGGAAGTCCAAAATGACTTCCCAGTGACATCCTAGTTCTATCAGGGTCTGGAGCTCAAAACGCGTCTAGAATTTTGGCCGCCTCAACGGTATTCTGACCCACTGTGCGTCGCGGGGGTCGCTGACACAGAATGTCCTGCTGCAGGTCGGCAAGTTCCAAGGAAAGGAGGTGCGCGCCGAGCTGCGCGCCGACGCCGAGCTCCGCCAACTGCTGGGCAGTGACATCTCGGACGTGGAGAGCATCCACGGCACCATGCCCTGGGGCCGCCGTCAGAGGAAAGACATCGGTGCGTACCACTCACACACACGCGCGCACACCACTCACCCGCACACACTTAGGCCTTTCGGGTTTCCTTGACGAACGTTACCTCGCAGGTCGCACGGTGCTGAGCCCCCTCAGCCCGCTGCTGCGGGACGACGCCGGCAACGGCGACAACCTGACGGACGGCGACGACGAGATCCTGGAGAGCCTCGTCAAGACCGCCACCAAGCTGCCGTCGTCGCGGACGGTGCCGCGGGAGAGGAAGAGGACGCGCCACGCCGACCGCAAGTCGCGTGAGTATACTGCACGCGGCCCGCGGTTCGAGACCCGGCCGCGCGGGTTGCCTTTTGGTGCGTTTACTGGCCCACAGTGGGACAGAAGACAGGCGCAGGCGGCGAAAAACTCTCGACGCGATTTGATCTCGAGCGTCGCTAAACAGGACTGCAACCGAACGTGTGACCCCACCAATGGATTCCTCGTTCGGAGAGCAATCCATTTATTTGGGGTGGTCACACGGTCGGTTCGAGTCCCATGGCGCGCGCTTACTCCACCTCACTCATGCCGTTCTGCACTCTGTCCCCCGATAGTGAAGCGGTCGCGCACACGGGAGAACGCTTCCATTGCGGGCAACGTTAGCGAGTCCCCGTGAATCCTCCATGGTAAAGTGGTGTGTGTGCTTGGCACACGCTGCGTGCCTGCGTGCGTGTGTGTGTATGTCTGCGTGAAGTAATGCGTGCCCGTAGACAGCTGCACTAACCCGCAAATGATGCCGCCATTTCTTTTAACGTTCTACCCCCTGCCTTAGATGCCTGTTGTGCGTTTTATTTTATTAGGCGATCCAATTGTTTAAAAAATCTGGCGATTTTATTTTTTTTTGCTGTGTAATTTATGACTTTTAATTTGTTTTCCTCCTAACCAGCATCCTTTTTTTTTCAGCCTGAATACCCAATGTTTTTCCGTGTCATCCATTCGTTGCAAGCTTGCTGACGTCATCGTTTTGCCGTGTGTCCCACTGTGGCCCTCTCTGTTGCAGTGCGGCGCACCCTCAAGAGCGGCCTGTCGGACGAGGACCGCAAGCACCTGGCCGCCTACATCAAGGGCTACTGAGTGCACGCCTTGTTCTCCTCGTCGTCTCCCCCGTGTAAATTAAATTAAATTAATTTATATAAATAAACAAATAAATAAATAAATAAATAATTGGGTGACGCATCGGCACGGACCGAGGCAGCATGTGAGCATGGGAAGGGGGTTGGGGCGCGCCTGCAGCCAGACTGACTGACTCACCGACTGCGGCAGGCAAGGCTGTGCTGTGCGAACTGCAATCTGAAGTCCTCGCCCTCTATGTCTGTCTGAATCCACCGACGTGTATTGTTTACTTTATTTTAGAGGATGCTTTTTGTTCATTTGTTGCTTTAGAACGTTACGTTCCTATTAGAAATCAATTGAGTCACCCTTCTTTAGTAGTTTTAGTTTTATGACTTGTTGCACGTAGTAGGTCCTCTCCCCTCTTACATGCCTTGCAAATGTGATACAGAAAGTGTGAAGTAATGCTAAAGTGTTGCTAGTCTTTTTTTTACAAATGAATACTGTGTATTTTTACGCTTTTGTTGAAAAATATTTGAGCTTGGTTCAGATTTGTATTCATGATCCTATGATTAATTTGTAAGGGCACAAAAATAATAAATGTTATGTGAGCAGATTCGGTCGTCACTCCTCTCATTTTCAATCTTGACACAGGCGCACTAGGCACCCCTACTTTGCCTCTGTGAAGAGGCAGAAAGCGCTACGTTACCCTTCCTTGAAATAATCCTGGATCCGCCCCAGGCCGCGCCGTGACGAGGGCAACCCATCGCACAGTGGGTCAGATGACCAGTGTTGCCAGATAAGTAGGCAAAAAGTAGCCCAAACACACAGGGGTGCGGCAGGCTGCATCTCCTGCCTACTAGGCGACTTCTCGCCACAGCTGTTCAGTAGCTGCCTAGTAGGCAGGAGCAGATGCAGCCCACCGCACACCTGTGTGTTTGGGCTACTTTTTGCCTACTTTTCTGGCCACACTGCAGATGACCGTTGAGGCGGCCAAAATTCCGGATGCGTTTTGAGCTCCAGAGTCGCTGAATGGGACTCGAATCGAACGTGTGACCCCACTCATGGATTGCTCTCCGAACGGGGAATCCGTGGGTGGGGTCACACGTTCGATTTGAGGCCCATTCAGCGACTCTGGAGCTCAAAACGTCCGGGATTTTGGCCGCCTCAACGGTCTTCTGACCCACTGCGCATCGCGCTCCCGGGTTCCTCCCGCCCGGCTGCGCAGGCAACCCTTCGCACTCCTCGGCGCGGCGTGGCGCGGCGAGGCCGGGCGGTGCTGCTCAGTCTGCTCGGCTCTACTCGGCCCCCGATGCGTGGCGAGGCCGGGCGGTGCTGCTCAGTCTGCTCGGCTCTACTCGGCCCCCGATGCGTGGCGAGGCCGGGCGGTGCTGCTCAGTCTGCTCGGCTGTACTCGGCCCCCGATGCGTGGCACCCCCCGCCGGGCACAGTGCCGCGGCACTGCCTGCCAGTACACAACATCTCACTTGGAAACGGCCCTCTCGACTCCCGAAATTTGACAGCGGCGGAACGTGTCCCGCCAGCAGAGGGGGATCGACTAAGTGCCACCTCGTGCGTTGTCCCTTCGTCCTCGTCCGGGGAGCACTAGCAGTACACTCAAAATTAGGCATGCCCTGAAACTAGGCACTTTTGTCGCCTGGTCTCAGGGTCCTCAAATCGTCCCACAACCTCAACCCACAGCCCTCTCCCATGGTGGAGCAGGCACCTCTATGGGAGCAGGCATAGGGGCATGAAAGCGGGTTCTTGACGCAACAATGAGCAGCGGTCAAAAAAAAAGTTGTGAAGTAATAAGATTTGAACCGCCGATCCTGACACCGGGAAACCGACGCGTCTTCACCTCCAGTCACCACGGCACATAGTGATCGCCGCGCATTGCTGTGGGTTTGAAGCACACTGGGGAGGGCAGTGAAAAATAATATGCGTTGGTAGTTGAGCCTGGAACTTGAGGGTCTAGTGCAGATGCTTCTGCGATATTGGCCTCGCACTGACCCCTGGGTAAGCCAGTCTAAAAAAGATGAGAAACGTGGGGTTTAGATCGCCCGTCCCTACCCATGAGAACCGATGCCTCAAAGATCTCGGCCATCGTAGTTAATGTGGAATGCGGAGACACAGCTAACCCTACCGTGTGGGCTCCCTGCATGTTGGCGCGGTGTTTGCTGGCGTCACATTTTTGCCAATTTTTGCCACGTGGCTCTCCTGGAAGTCTCCCCGAACAACTGTGCGCTTCTTTCAGCAACAACAGCACCGCGGCGCGATGCGGCAGGCAGGCAGGCAGGCAGACAGCTAGGCAGGCAGCCAGGCAGTTTGCTGCACTGGGGCCGGGCTCGTGGGGCGGGACGTGCAAATGTGGCTCTACAGTTGTCGGCGTCCTGACGGCGCCTCTAAATATTAAAACAACGAGGACGAAGAAGCCCTGCCGGTCCGAAGCGACCGCTTGCGGCCCTCCCCCTCCAGCCCTGGTCCTGGTCCACTCCTACAAGGATATGGTTCTCAATATTTGACGCTAATGTCGTGTCTCGCCGCCACGGCCTTCACGCCTCCGCCGAGCACGGACTTTGCGGCGCCACCGACAATATCCGCTCTGTTTGCTTTTCTTCGAGTTTTTTTAGGGGTTTTTTTTTCGCCATGTTGTAGCAGCAACCTCCCTTCTAGTGGCGTATTTTTTCATAAAATTTAAATTTTAACCGTTTTTTTTTTGCGTGTTTTGATGCATGTTGTTTGTTTATTGTTGGAATAAAAGGTTCTCGTAAGATTTTTCATATTTTATTGAAACGACTTCAGCTTTAACAACGCGGTACAATCATACTGTTGCATTTATCACCTACTGCTGAGATACAGTCTTCGCTGCCACGTAGCATAGTAGTGATCTTTGATTTGAGCCCAAAATGTACAAGTGATGTAAAGTAAGTACACATTCAACAGCGCATAATCACAACAGTAAGGCTGTAGCCTTAGATCTATAACTTACACAACAAAACATAACAAATCGTAACAAAGGCATCCGAAAGGAGACACAGACGACACAAGAATTGCAAATAAGAATGACAGCTGAAAAGACTCAGCCGTCAAAACTTAAAGAGGATACATTCGTTGATGCTTCGATTCATTTCTGCTAACACACGTGCATAACTAAGTCTTAAATGTACACATTTACAACTGAACAATTCGTCCTTGTTGCTTTGGAAGACCGTCAACGTTACATAATAGCCTTGCCCACGCCCGCGGAAAGGAACGTCGACTTGGCTGGTCAATGATGGACATTTTCAAAAAAATTAACTACACTTTCCGTAAAAAAAAGGGACAGTCACAATTTTCTCTCAGCTCGCTTGCATTCACACACACACTCACTCACTCAGTCCTGACGCCCTCAGGCAAAATACTTTTCGAGGTACAAAAAATGTTGGCCCCCGCTGCCAGGGGCCTCCGCTCGGGGTGGAAAATGGGACACATTTCTCCGCTAAGGGGCGAGCCACCTGGCCACGGGGATCAGGCAATAAATTAAGGGTACTCGAATGGGTCGCTCTACAGCTCGTCGTGCTTCGGACCCGAGAACTCGTCGTGGGAGATGAAGCCGTTCTTGTCCTTGTCCTCGTGCTGGAAGATCTCGTCCACCAGCTTGTCGTGCTCCTCCAGCATCTTCTTGACGTCCTCCGCGCCCTCGCTGCCCTCTGCCGCCACCATCTGCTTCTTCAGGTAGCCGCTCACCTATGACCCCGCAAAAAAGGCGCAAATAAAGAAAAACGCAAAACCCAAAAATTAAAAAAAAAAAATAGAAAAAAAAGCGGAGCGAAAAATTACAATCTGAGCAGCTACACATAATAAAAACCGAAAAATGTTAGACGGGAGGTTAGGGTGACAGACATTGACACGCACAAGCATACTCCCACAAAGTTTTAAAATATTTAAGATTTTTTTTTTTTTCAAGATTTTGTTTTGATATTTTTTGTGTGATTCTGTGTACATGATCCCTTCAAGACGGGATCGAGAATTCGGCGTGTGCGTGCCAGTGTCGGGGGATGGGGCGCCAGGGGTGTCAAGCCTGGGGGAAAGGGAAAGGGCATTTAATATGCCGGGAGACAGCCACGGCACGCAAAGGGGAAGGCAAAACCAAAAAACAGGAAAATATATAGAAAAGACCAAACGAAGATGTCACTCCAACCAAACAGAAAAGAAACGCAAATGATAAAATAAAACACCGAGGTGAGCGCCCAGCGGCTGGTATGAGAATGGAATAATGCGATGGCAAAGCGACTCATCTGCGCTGTCAGACGGATGGCGTGGATGTCGGGGCGGGGTGGGGTGGGTTGGTGTCAGGGCGTGGTGGGGCAGAGGGGCGTCAGGCGGGCGCGGCCGGGGGCAGCCATCACGTCAGCTTCTTGGGCGTTATAATGTCTGTCTTGGTCGTCATGTTTCGATGCTGAGCAAGCATGGATGAGTTTCCTCCACCGAAACGGCACGCCAAACACTCGGCACTCGACCACCACCTCTGCGACTCGGCGGCCACACTGGACCGGCGCGGCGCGGCGCTCCAGCGACACAGCACAGTTCAAGTCGAGCACCGCACCCCGACAGAGACACACAGCTCCTTACAGCTCGTCGTGCTTGTTGCCCGAGAACTCGTTGTGCGAGATGTAGCCGTTCTTGTCCTTGTCCTCGTGCTGGAAGATCTCCTCGACCAGCTTGTCGTGGTCGTTGAGCATCTGCTTCACCTCCTCCGCGGCATCCCCCTTCTCGGCCTCCTGTAGCTGCTTGCGCAGGTAGCCGCTCACCTACACAACAGACACACACTCAGGCCGTCTCCTGGAAGCTGCGACGTGGAGGCATTGTATAACATTAGCGCATTCACATAATTGGCGCGGGGAGGGAAGCCGGGCCGCCCGGGCACTGTGGCGGGGAGGTGCCCGGCGTCACTGCGGCCACATCCCGTCACCGTCAGTGACGGTGACAGCGTGCCCCGGCCTGCTGCAACATGCATGCCCCGCTATACTCGGCCATATCCCTCACGACTCACGACACTCCCTCACCGCGTCCTCGGCGGGGTGGAATCCGAACCGACGGACGTGGCGGGACGCGGCGCTCCGGAGCGGTGATTGGGCAGGACGGCGTCGGTGACGAGCCGAGTCCGGAGGACGGCCAAAACTCTGGACGCGTTTTGAGCTCCAGAGTCGCCTAATGGGACTCGAGCCGAACGTGTGACACCACCAATGGATTACTCTCCGACCGAGGAATCCATCGGTGGGGGGTGAAACGTTCAGTTCGAGTCCTGTTTAGCGACTCTGGAGCCCGAACGCGTCTAGAGTTCTGGCCGGCTTGTGGGACGGCCTGACGACGGTGACGGCCCGCTGCTGTGGCGGTGGCGGCCGAATGCCCAGAGGCAACTCAACCGCCGCCGAACCTCCCGAAATTTTCCCGCGCTTTTTTCCCCTCGCTTGTTTATTTTTACTCAGTCATTGTTGCCGCCATTACCGGCAACCCCGGCACACCTGGGCCAGGCCTGGCCAGGCCCTTGGCGCCCGGGTCCTGGGCGCCCTAATGAGTGTGGACGCCGCCTTACCTCCTCGCGGGAGAGCTGGTTGTCCTTGTCCGAGTCGATTTCCTTGAACACGTTGGTGGTGGGGGCGGCGTCGCCGATGTTGAGCAGCTCCACGTTGAAGGTGAGGGTGGCGCCTGCGGGTGGGGATGCTGCTGTTAGTACTGCGCGGTTCGTCGCTCTGTCTCTCTCGCACCCCCACGAGACGCCTGTGAGTGCGAGAGAGACAGAGCAACTGTCCGGCGGGCTGGCCTTCTTACCTCCAGGGATGACGTTGCCGGCGCCGCGGTCGCCGTAGGCCAGCGCGGGGGGGATGGTGAGCTTCCTGACCTCGCCGACGCACATGTCGGTGAGTCCCTGGTCCCATCCCTTGATGACCTGGCCGACGCCGAGCTGGAAGGTGAAGGGCTGGTCGCGGTCGTGGCTGCAAACACATCGACAACGGATTAGCTTCGAGTCTCAGTTTCGAGTCCCTGTTGCTGGCAGGCAGGGCATGCAAAGTGGATTGCGGCGACACAGTGGCGTTTCGTTTCCCCTCCAGCGAGTGCGTCCCGGTGCGTGGGGCTCTTTCCCTCCCCCCCCCCCCTCCCAGCCCGGCGGCATGCCGGCGGCACTGCGGATGCGCCGCCATTATTAAATGATGCACGCCTTTCAAGTAATGCGCGCGCGAATCCGCCGCCGCAGTCCACCAAAACAAGGCCCGCCCCGCCCCGCCTTTTCGGCGAGCCACTTTAACGCGCGAGTAATGAGAACACTTGTTATCGCCAGGGGAGACGCAAGAGGCGGGGTGGGGCGTGGTGGGGCGTGGCGGGGCGTGGCGGGGCGTGGTGGGGCGTGGCGGGGCGTGGCGGGGCGTGGCGGGGGGCTGTGCTGCCGGGGGTGAGTTGAGCCACTGGGAATGAATATTTTAGCCGGTCCTGATGACTCCGCTTGCACCCCGCCCCGCCACGCCGCACCAACAACCCTTTGCCTTCCCCGCAGCCAGGCCCAATCCTACCTTGCCGGCCAGCAGGTGGAGGAAGGGGGGGGGGGGGCTTCACTTCACTCCACTTCTTTCCCTGCATGTTCCTTATCTCACGGGCCGCTGGGGCGGCACCCCTATTTCACGATCGGACGTGCACCCGACGCGGAGCGCGGACGCGCCGCACCCGGCCGCACCGTTGCACAGTGGGTCAGAAGACCGTTGAGGCGGCCACAGTTCTAAACGCCATTTTGAGCTCCAGACAGAGTCGCTAAATGGGACTCGAATCGAACGTGTGACCCCACCAATGGATTGCTCTCTGAACGAGGAATCCATTGCTGGGGTCCCACGTTCGATTCGAGTCCCATTTTAGCGACTCTAGAGCTCAAAACGTGGTATTCTAACCCACTCCACTGCGCGTTAGGGCCCTTCCAGCGGCTCCAGCCTGCAGCCGCAGGAGACCGCTGGAGACCGCAGTGCCCGTCCCAAGGAGCTAGCGGCACCTGAACACACCCCCCACCCCACGCCCTCGACTTGCAGTACGCCGTGCTGGCCGTGCCCGCGACGCACCTGCGCGCCGTGCCGTGCCGCCCGGGCCGCGTGGAAGGCACTTGAAGCGTGGCGCGGATTCAATAGACCTCCCCCTCCCCCTGCCGCCGCAGCCGTCGTTATCAGTGAAAAGATTTCCATCACGAGGACGGCCCTGCAGCAGACACGCCGCCGCGACGGCGGAAGCGACAGTTTGCTTTGCAAAAAGAGAGGAGAGGCCGCGTGCCGCAAGGATTTCAGTTTTAAAATACTTTCCTCTCGCGGCAGTCTAAATCTCCATCGAGGACAAGTTGCGCCCGGCCCGGCCCGGCCCACAATGGGCCAGAAGACCGGCGCAGGCGGCCAAAACTTTAGACGCGTTTAGAGCTCCAGAATCGCTAAAAAGGACTCTAACCAAACGTGTGACCCCACCAACGGATTTCTCATTCGGAGATCATTCGGAGAGCAATCCGTTGGTGAGGTCACACGTTCGGTTCGAGTCCCATTCAGCGACTCTGGAGCTCAAAAAATCGTCCGAGCTTTTGACTGCCTGCACCGTTCTTCTGGCCCACTGTGCGGCCCGGCCGGCGGGCGGCGGTTCCGCGGGCTTTCATACACCTTTAATGGCGCGGCGGTAAAGTTTGGAAGGCGCGGTCGGCCGCGCGTCGTCCGCTCTTGAAATGTCTCCAATCGGAATCTGTAATTAATGTTTCGCCGAATGGAATGGAATTAAATGAGCCGGCCCGATTTTGTGCCGCCTCGTTGGATCCGACTTCCGGGACTTCCGGCGGCGGGGCGGGGCAGTGCGGCCGCACAGTGGCCGGGCCACGCACGCGGGCAAGCCGGACAATGAGGCTGGGACGTTAATTGGCCGCGCCAAGAGCGAAAGAAGGTATCGATTCCCAGGGAGGCGTTCCGGCTTCCAGCGTCCATGCGACTCGGCGACGACTTTCAAAGAGGAAAGAGCGGCCATTGAGAAACAAGACGCGGCAACCGCCGCCGGAACCTTTTAAACCTGTATGAAGAACCGGCAAAATTTCCGCTTCCGCGAGATTGGCAGCAGCGCGAGAGGTCCCGGAGTTAGTTTATGGAGCGCTTTCGGTAACATTTATATATCCGTGGGGGCGGCGGGCGAGCACGGCGAAGGGGAGGGGGAGGGGCGACTGACCGCCGAGGTGCACACAGTCGGTCAGAAGACCGTTGAGGCGGCCAAAATTCTAGACGTGTTTTGAGCTCCAGAGTCGCTAAGTGGGGCTCGAATCGAACGTGTGACCCCACCAATGGATTCCTCGTTCGGAGAGCAATCCATTGGTGGGGTCGCACGTTCGATTCGAGTCCCATCTAGCGACTCTGGAGCTCAAAACGCGTCTAGAATTTTGGCCGCCCACACTGTCTTCTGGCCCACTATGGTGCGAGGCGGCGAGCCACACCGGCCGCTACCCATGATCCCCGATAAGTCGAGATTGTTAATAAATTATGCAGCGGCCGTCCGGCCGGAGTCAGGCTGGACGGGGCGTAAAAACGGACACTGGAGGCGCAGCGGCGCGCAGCGGCCGGGCTAAGTATGGCCGGAAGGACGGGGAGGGTGAGGTGAGGGTAGTCCCGGGGGACACTCGGCCAACTCGACCCCTCAGCCGGTAGCATCCCTGCACAGTGGGCCAGAAGACCGGCGCAGGCGGCCAAAACTGCCAAAACTCTCAACGCGGTTTGAGCTGCTGGGTCGCTAAGCTGGACTCGCGAACCGAACGTGTGACCCAACCAATAGATTCCTCGTTCGGAGAGCAGTCCATTTGGTGGGGGTCACACGTTCGGTTCGACTGCCAGTGAGCGACTTAAGAGCTCAAAACGCGTCTAGAGTTTTGGCCGCCCGCGCGGAGAGCTACACTGCAACGCATCTTCACCTGCCTTCCAGCTACTCAAGGGTCCAAAGGCAACGAACCTCAGTCCTTTCACCCCCTTCCTTTCGGGATGCGTGAGGCCTCCGTGGCGTTTCCTAATTCCGTGGAGGCTGTCCATACCCACTAAGTAGGGGGTGACTGCCGAAAACAAGACACTGCCTGCATTTGAGGTTTGCGGTCTGAGTCCCGTGTTTGTTGTAGTGGCTTACTCGAACGCTAAGGGTCTGTGTAGGCCTAAAAGCGCTGATGATGATGCTGGTCTTCTGGCCCACTGTGCCCCGCTCGACCAAGCAGCGCGGCGGAGGCCGCCCGGACGGCGCTGTAACCTAGCTCAGCCCGTGTATGAAGGATGGAGGGGCTCGGCCAGGGAAGGGTGCTGCATCAAGGCGTGCATGACGGGCAGGCCGAGGCGCGCCGCTGGTTTACCGCACCGCCTGGAGCTCGCCGTCAAGATCGACAGTCCGGCCGGGGCGCGGGGTGGCTGGCTGGGCCGCGGCGGCGGGATTGCAGCCTTCCTGCCCTGCTGGCCCCGCCGGCCCCGCCGGCCCTGCCGCTGGCCCAGGTATAGCGTCGTGTTTGGTGGCTGCTTTATATTTCCCGAGCGGGTGCCACGTCATTCATCACGCAGAGCGCGTGGCCCAGCGCCCACCCCGCCCCCACAACAAGGACAACGCGGGAAAAAAATACTTGTAAACTACTGGTGGAGCTTTGCGGGTTGTGTCTCCGGACGATCGCGGGGCTGCGCAGGGGGTGCGGGGGTGCGGGGGCGCGGGGGTGCGGGGGCGGGGGGCGTACGCGGGGGGAGCAAGAGTGAAAGAACACGACGGGAGGGGGGGGCGAGGCGGGAGAAAGGCGCGCACCACTGGAGCATTAACTACAAGATAAATTATACAACTTCAGGACGGGGGATTACGGGAGTGTCATAGCTGACAATGTGGCCCCCTCCCCTCCCTCCCCTCGGCCGCCCCGGCGCCGCGCCGCGCGCAGAGTGGAGGTGATCCCGCGCCGCCGCGCTGCTCGCTGTTCGCCGCTGTTTGCAGTCATACAAAAATTATTTCGAGTGACGCGGCGAACGCGCTCCATGGCTCCCCCGCCGGCGCCATCCCTCATGCCGCCGCGCCCGCCGCCCGCCCCGCAAGTTTCGCACACCTTTCTCGCACGCCGCGCCGCCGCGCCGCCGCGACAGATGAGCGCGTTTGTCAAGAGCGCTTTGCTCTGTCGCGTCGCCAGGCATAGAGGGTGGCGTCCCCGCGCCCCCGCCACCCCTCGCGGCTCCCCGACGCCGCCGCGTGGCGATTTAGTCCGCGACCCTTGACGGGCACCCCACGCGAGCAGGCAGCACGACGTCGTGGCGTCGCCTCTCCGTCAGATTGACAGACAACTGACGTCCCGCGAGTCGCCGACTCGGGACAGCGGCGCTCCTTCAGCCTGTCCGATTTTTGATGCTCGGGAGCATTTCTTCCGAAAAGGGCAAACCATAACGCTTAAAATCTTACGAAGTATTTTGAACATTCGTAAGGTGCGAACTATTTAGTTTGTTAAACGAAGAAATAGTTCGTAAGTTACGAAATATTTTCTTTGTTAGCTTATGCAGGTCAAAATACTTAGCTATAAGAAGCTACTTTTGTTTGTAAAGCCGTAAGGTTTTCAGGGTGCAACTGACGGTGTAACGGCTGTCGGTGAGGGCCGGCGCCTGGCTGGCCGAGGCGAGCATGGGGGCGTGCAGCAGCAAACACAGCTGCATCCCACCCCGCCCCCTCCCCTTCTCTTTCCTTTCCCTTTTCCGTGGAGACTGACTACATCCGCAGCCACTCGGAAGTAATCCCGGAGCACGACGGGGAGGGGCGCGGTGGCGACGGGGCGGCCCGGCGGAGGCCCCGCTGCGCGCAGCGCCGGGGGCTTTGATGGTCAGCCCGTACACACACGAGCACCCGCCCCCGCCCCGCCCCCCACCCGCGCGCCCCTAGCGGCAAGGAACGGAACTTAAAGTGACTTATTGGCGGTACCGCATGGCCGTCCGCCCCCGCCTCTCTTCCCCCAGGAAAGGGACGAGGGAGGAGGCCGCCATGCAGTAACCGGGTCTGGTATTCGAACGTCGCTGCCAGCAGAGGTGATTTCCGCTTCGCTCCTCTCTCTCTCTCTCTCTCTCTCTCTCTCTCTCTCTCTCTCTCTCTCGCTCATCTCTCTCTCTCTCTCTCTTCACAAAGTAGTGAGTAAAGTATTTGCCACATTTGCCCAGGCTCGGCGTAGCTTTGACTGCCTACCTAGAACGATAAAATTACGTATTTTTCAAAGTCTAATATTGCCTCACCTTGACTATGGAGCGGCCCTTTTCACTGATATGAATCAGTACACCACTGTGAAACTTCAAAGAGTGGGAAATGTGTGTATTCGTTTTGTTACTGTATCTAAAGTGTTCGAGCACATTACACCTTGCTATGCCGAGATAAAATTGTTTAAATCTCCAAGATATTGACGAACCGTAAGCCATGGCGACATTGTTATGGATAGTACTTAAGTCAGAAAAATCCTCACTATCCAGTCTGAAATGATTAGTTTTTTAATGCGTCATCCTGAAGGACTTTTTGATTCCACAACCACATAACGTCCAAATCCACTCAAGTCGTCCTGCATATCCTCATCGAGAGGCCTTTAACCCGATCGAGGGTTACAGTTATCAGCCATTTTACGCTCAAGTCAACTCGTTTCCAAAAAGACGAAATTAAAGCAGGATGTTACTGTAAAGTTACTGATCTTAGTACAGATAATTTTGTCGTGCTACTGGTGTGTGATATTGTAATTATTTTATACTATGTGTGTAACAGTCATTTTCCTTCCATTTGTTAAGTTTGTTAATCCTCTACCTTGTGTTGATGTTTACTTTGCATTCTGAGAGCGGTACGTACCCTCGTGGGACTCCACACTCTCATCCCTCTCTCCCCCTCTCTCTCCGTCTCCATCTCTCAAATCCTTCCCCAATCCCCGCAGCTCTTCCTCTCTCATCTCCTCCCTCACTCTCTCGCACAATCTACCCTGCCACCTTTGAGCGGGACGTCCCATGATTCCCGGAGTGGGACAGAGGGACGCCTGCCCGCCTGCCTGCTCCAGCCGCTGCCCCAGGAAAACCGCTTATCGAGCCTGCGCTGCTAAGCACCCGCCCCGCTGCGTACCCGGCGGCTTCACGGGTCGCCCGGCGGCCGCTGCCTGCGGCCCCGCTGCCTCGGCGCGCGTCGTCGTCGTCACGGCGTGCGCTCGCTTCTTCCGCCACCTGCGTCTTGCACAAGGCTAGCGCCGCGATGAGACACGCCGCAACGCACCATGCAGTCGCCGGCGAACCGCACCAGCCGAAAACAGTGGGCCCAGAAGACAACTGGTGATAGGCGGTCGAAAATCCCGGAACGTCCGCGTTTTGAGACTCCAGAGTCCGCTACCAATGGGCACCGGCACCGAACCCGTGTGAACCCCACCAATGGATATTGCCTCCTCCTGAAACCGAGACCCACATTGGATGGCGGTCCATACGTTCGGTTCGAGTATCTACAACATCTCAGCGGCACTGGTCCCTCCACCCGGATGTCTTCCTGGGCACCACCATGTAGACAGCGGCGGCGGGAGGCGTCGAGGAGTCATCCGATTCAATACGGCGCGGACAAGCGGCCACGCGATAATTGGAAAAGTTGATCCAACGGCGGGGAGAGGTGACGCAACCCGGAACTCGCCCTCGACGCGCATGCCATCGCACGTGGCGCGTCCGTGGCGCCTGCGAACCCCCGGTACCCCAAGCGGGTAACTCCTGCTTACGGTCACGTCCGCCCTAACGTGATGCGCACACGCGCCTACACGGCGCGCGGCGACGCCACGCAGCACGCGGCAGCCCCTGCCCGACCCCATAGAGCGCACCCGCGCAACATGCTCTTATCGAACGCTAGACCCGGTCTTGCTGGCCCGCGGACATAGGCCGGGCCCGTGGACCGAAACCATATAGTTCGGAAAGGAGCCCCGCAGGAAAACCGGACCCGCCGCCGCCGACCCGCAGTCGGAAATCGGACGACGCGTTGGCTCTGAGACGAACATTCCCGCGACACAGCGGACCTGCCCCCACATACACAGCCCAGCGGCTGCAGACGCTGGAGGCGGGGGGCAACCGCGCTTGGGCAGGGCCTAAAAGGCGTTAGCGTTGGCCAACGCAGGCCGGCGGTGAGAGGCAGCCAGGCGCCTGACCGAGCCCGAGATAAATCGACCTAATCGCGGCGAGCCGTCGCCGCGGATTCCCCCGTCCTTCTCCGCCCAACCCATCGCGCGCGCGCGGCACTGCGCGGGGGTCTGATGTGCCGCAGCCGGGCGCCGGCCGCCCAACCCGCCGAACCCGGCCCATACACGTCAGCACCAGCTAACACGAGACCTACCCACGTAGCCCGAGAAAACCACACCGCCCTGCGCCGCAAAGCGTCCGCTCTCTGAGAAAACAGATTAATTTTTTTTATAAATTGGGGAGAGGTTTCGGGTCTTATGTTATCTTAGTTATGACGAATTTTTCGTCTAATGAGCTCGCGTGAACGGCACTCGACCGTCTTCCGCGAAGCTTCGCGCGGTGCATCTGGCCGGATTAAACACACTCCGACCGGGCCTTAACGCGCTCGCGAGCATGGCCGCCGGAGCACTGAATTAACAGCAGCTCCCGCCAGGCTTCCCCGCGCGCAGTCCCGGAGCCATCAGGCCATGCCAGATTGAGCCTCCGCGGCTAGCGAAACCGAGACACACCACCGGACGGCCAGCCCGATAAGCAGCGCCTCTCACGCCTACAGACCTGGAAGGCGATGGAGATCGCACACCTTGGTCGCGTTGACAGAGGCCGAGAAGGCCCTCGGCCGCATCCGTCGTCTTCCACCGGGCGAGTCCGCCCCCGCGCCCGAAACGCGGCAGTGCGGCGAGCTCCGGTGACTAGCGTAGGCCGCAGCCGCGGCGCGAGGCGCGCACCGGGCCACCGGCGGACTCCGCGCACGCCGCCGCCGCCGCCGCTGACCCACTCCGCAGCCCGAGCCAGAGCCAAACCTCGCGCCCGCGCGGCCACGCACCCCGCAACCCGGGAGCCCTCGGCACCGGCCCTCACGAACCCGCGTAACACGCCGTCCCGGACTCGCCCCCGCACGCGGCCGCGCCCACTCTCCAACACCGTTGATGTTTAGAGAGAGTCGCCACGTCGGCAGCGGACACCGCGCCCCACGCGGCAAGCGGCAAACAGGATCGCCAGCGAGAGAGGCCCTTCACCTGGTCTCGTTCTACCCCACTCGCGGCAAGCGAGCGTCAACCTGTACCTCGAGTCTCGAAACTATTTGCTGCCGCTCCCCGGCCCCTACGGTGCACCCCGTCTGTAGAAGGCCATGGTCTGACATCAGCTCGCTCGCCCTCGCGCTTCCTTGCGACTTGACGCTGCCAGCCGATCGGGCACACTCACCATCTCGCGAAATCTATGAGGCCCTCGGGGTCTCCTTGACCTCCGCCGGCGATTCGCGACGGCGGCCACGGCGGCCAGCCACCAGGGCCGCGACGCCTTGCCTAGACGCTGACTGGGACATGGTAATGTGGACGGGGCAGGGACGGGGCGTGGTGATCACTCGGTGCCGACAGACGCGGACTGGAACACACAAGGCCCGGGGCTGCAGGGGTCTCCTGAGCAAACACGCCAGCCACCTCCTGTTGAAGCGGCGCGAGGAGCAGACGCGGCGTCGTGTGCCCGCTGCCCATTAGGCTGCTTGGAGGCTCCCCGACGCAAGGCACGCCCCCGGCCCCCCGCGCGCCCCGCCAGGGCCCCGCTGCGGTTATCGGCCTGAGCGGCTACGGCGTCGCGGTCTTTCACGGGATCCCTTCCACTCAGCGAGCCGACGACCTCCCGGCCCCTCCCGGCCTCGGCACTTACTGGCCCCCCTCCCGCGAGACCCCACCCCCGCCCCCCGCGCACCAACGCAAAGCGTTGTGCGTTCGGCGCCGCACCACGTGGTCGCCCGCTGCAAGATGGCTCGACGTGTCTATCCAATCATTATTCGTCGCCATAGAGACCCAAGCGAAATCCTATGATCTGCGCGCCGTCGTCCTCTATCCGGTCGTCGTCGTCGGAAGTGCCCCAACACGTGGCGCACAGTGATCTTTGCGGCTTGACTGAGCGTATCTGAGCATTCGAAGCCCAAGGGCGGCACCGCCGGGCCACCGCGACGCCGAGCGGCGCGCAGCCAATGACTCAATCAGCGACACGTGGGCAGCGCGGGCTGCTGCCGCGAGGGCGCGCCCCGGCGGGCCCAGCGCGGCGCCCGACTAACGGCGCGCGGCCCGGCTAACCCGATTCCCATTTCTTCTCACAAGAGCGTTTCATCGAGGCCACCATAAGGAGCGTTTGCCGGGGCGGGGCTCGGCTGGCCGCGTCTCATACGCAGGTCGGTGCGGTACCGCGCCTGCTAAACATAACGCCAGCGTTCCATCAGACCGCAGCCGCGCCGCCCACCGCGAGAAAAAGCGTATTTCTCGGGCGAAACCCTTTACGGGGCAACCATCACCATCCCAAGTGGTCCAGTCCCGAATCGAGTGACCCGAGCCGCCGTAGCCGCACTAACCACCCCGAGCTTCCCGCGAACCCCTCCGACCTCAGCCACCGCCCGAACCCGAACCCGAATCCGAACGCGAATGCGTAAACGCAAGCCAAAGTGCCCGAAGAAACCCCTCGCCGCTCGCCGCCGTGGACCGCGGGCATCAATTTCGATGAGCCTTCATAACATGCGCCAGCTCCAGAACGAGGTGTTTGGGAGAAACAACTTTCCAATGTCGGCCATCATCTGTGCCAAGAAGCGGAGCGCGGCCGCCCTGCCGTCGCCCGTGAGAAGCCACACGCCGCGCCCACTCAGCCCCCCTCTCTTTCTACGCGGACAAGCGCTTCACATCCCCCTCGGCACAGACCAACGTCTTATTTGGAGTTCTCAACACACGGCCCGGGCGGCGTCCTAGGCTCGTCCCGCGCGGCGTCCCTCTCTCTAACCATATCCCTTGCTGCGTCGGTCAGCGTCGTCTCAGGTAGCCACTTCTAAGAAAAAGCGGGACCGAGAGAATCCCAACGCGAAACAACAATCGGCCTCGTACCACCTTTTCTCTTCTAGCCGCGTGCCGCGTAGTTGAGACACCACCACCGTATTCCGCGCGTTTTCGGAGGCCTGGGTCGTTCTCTCATGCCTCAAGAGGGCGCAAACGTTGCCGGCAGCGGGCAACCGCGAGGCGCCACAAGAAGCGCGACGCCGTGCCGCGGAGGCGCTAGCCCGCATCGGAGCAGAGCCCGCCCGCAACCAGTGGGTCACACGACAGACCGTAGAGAGCCGCGGCCCAAAATCCCCGGAGCACACCCACGCTTTTTGACCTCAACCAGAGACAGTCGCTAACATGAGGCGACTCTAATCAAACGCTGCCTTGACTCCACCACGACCTGGACTTCCTCGTTTTTGCTGGCGAGACGCAACAATCCATTTCGGCGTGGCGGGGTCGCATACCACGCGTTCGACCTTCCGAGTCACCATTTAGTCTCGACGCTGGAGCCTCAAACACACGTCTAGGAATTTTACGACCAGCCTCCAACCGCGTCTTCATCTCAGGCCCCACTGTGCCGCGCGCCGCCTGCCCGGACCCGGTGCCCCACCATGTTTGGCTCCGGTGTCCGCGCGGAAGCCACCTCCACACTCGCGACCGAGCCCGCACGCGCTGGAACGGAAGCGCCATCTAGCTCCCTGACCATGGCCGCGACGGTTATCCTCGCCCCATACGCGAGGCGCCGCCGCCACGCATATAGCACGATCGCCCACCCGCGGTCCGCCGCAAACATCGAGCAGCGAAATTGGCGACAATCAGCGCACCACTGCGTCCCCCCGCAAACAAAAAGTGAGCCGCGTCTCTCAGTCGTCGCGCGGACGAAGAGTAGGACCGGGGAACCAAACCCTCTCACAAGTGTCGTGTCCGAGCTGCCACCCCGCACTAAAAATAGGCGCGGCCGAGGTCTCTACATCCGAGCGTTCTGTTGAATCGAAAGCACCCGCTTCCTCCGTTATTTCTCCTCCCCGATCCCCCTCGCGCCGCCGCAGGACGAAGGCTGGCGGCGGCTGCATAATCTCTCTCTCCTCTCTCTCTCTCTCTCTCTCTCAGCACCCTCAACCATCCATCATCTACCACCCCTCTCTCCTCATCCCTCTCCTCCCTCTCTCTCGCTCCCGCTCTTTCTCTCTCTCTCTCTACACCTCTCCCCTCACCTCTTCTCGTCCTCTCTCCCCCTCTCTTACTCTCTCTCACATTCCATACAACATCCTCTATTCCACTTCTCTCCCAAACCTCTCTCCCCCCAGCCATCCCTCTCTCTCTCCCATCCATCCTCTTCTCTCTCTCCCCATCTCTCTCTCCACTCTCCTCTCGTCGAGTTTCGCTTGGGGCACGTCCACATCTATCGTAACATCCGGTCCGCTCAGCCATGCTGCGTCTCTGGCCAAAACCAGTCTAGACGTCGCCGCCGCGGAACCCTCCCGCACGCCCCCACGCGACCGCCCCCCCTTTCTCTCCCGTCTCAGCGACTCGAGTATATCTCACGGCCTGGGAGCGTGCAACAGTGGGCCCCGCCGCGTGGACCCAGCCCGGCGCTGGACCGCACGCGCGAGAAAAACCCCGGAAGCTCGGACGCCCACTGTCGTCCGCGACCCGGCCGAGGACCAATCCACGCAGGCAGGCCTCCAACCCCACGAGCGCCGCTGGCGCTGGAGGCCGTTGGCGACCAACAGCGCCTCCCGGCTACGAGCTGAGGACCCTGCCAATAGGAAGAAGCCGCTACTGCGTCTTCCATATGCCGCGCCAGAATCCTGACCTGCAGCATAGAACAGACCACATGCTTCTATTACGCGATCCGGACCTGCAAAGCATGGACAGACATGCGCTACCCACTAATTGATCCGCGACAACCTGCAGCATGGAACACACGACATGCGCTTAAGCGATCGGCGCTCCCGGACCTGCAGCATGGACAGAACATGCTTCACAGCGATCCGGACCTGCAGCATGGACAGACAAAGCTTCTACAGCGATTCTCGGATAGGCAACCCGGAACGGTGCGCCACTGTATAGCTTTCACTCCTTGACTTGCCTGGCGCGCATGCCCGGGGGTTACGTCAGCCGAGCACGGCGAGCGACTCCGGCCGCGCGAGGTGCACACCTTCGGATGTCACCTGATGCGCCAGCTGGGCTTAGCGGCGCGGACGCCGCTGACCTTTTGATGAGAGGCCGAAACGGCCCAGCTCAACACACCGTCCGCTCCTGCATTGCGGGCATGGCCAGCGACGCCGGCCGGCGAGGAGGGCGCACAGTGGGCCCAGCAAGACCGCTCCGAGGGCGGGGGGCCAACACAAATCCCCGGACAGTCGTTTTGAGCTTCCAGAGTCCCTAAATGGGACTCGAAATCTGAACGCGTGTGAAGCCAAACCAAATGGATTGCTCTCCCAAACGAGGAAATCCATTTGCTGAAGCGACCCATGTGAGCTCAAAACGCGTCCTATTAATTTTTGGCCTCCTGAGTACGGTCCTTTTCTCGGGTCTCTTCTGGCCCACCTGGGCCCAGGAGGCGGCCAGGGACGTGCGCTTAGAGGCACACAGCCCGCCGCTTTCCTCAGCCCTCCGGCAAACGCGGTGTGTCCGTACCGGCCACCCGGGTCTCACCTGGCCCAGTGGAGGCGCAATGCGGGCGGCTGGCGAGGGCGGGTGCTCATGGACTGCGTGCACTACACGGCGGATCCGCGGACCCGGCGCGCTCACCGCGCGACAACCGGGCAGGTTTTCCGGCGCCGCAGCGGCAAGCGCCGTGCTCGCGCCACTAGACAGACCACCAGCACACACACACACACTTCACACACACGTCACACACCACGCCCGCGCGTCACACATACCACCACAACAACACCCCACACAACCACACACACACGTCACCAGCGTGCGTCGAAGTTCCGCCGCGCCGGCGCGCCCGCCGCCGCTCTTACCGCACCCGTTGACAGTCCCATCTGCGACGATGCCCTAAACCCCTCCCGGCCGGGGGCTTTCCTCCTGCTGCACTGGGGGCCGGTGCCGCGCGCCGCCGTCGCGTCGAAAGCCAAGCACCCGTGGGGAAGTGTCGGAGAAAGCAGAAAACGGAACAAACAACGACTTGAAACGAAATGGTGCTGAGAACCGCGCCGGAGAGGTGTATCAGGCGTGGCCTAAGTGGCGGCCACCCACGCAACGCCCCCCGCGCCCCGACCGGCTGGCCGGCCGGCCGCCGGGACGTGATGACCCCCGTGACCCGACTCGCCGCCACACGGCAGGCTGCTGATATCCCGTTCTTTTCGTCCGCGCTGTCTCTCGCATTCAGCACTCAAGGCGCGTCCCCCGTGGGGGTGCGAGAGGGACACCGCGACGAGAGCGACCGCCCCGGAATCCCTGCAGCTGCTGCCGCGTTGCCGCCGCGGCCCGCGCGATTTACGGCTCGCGGAGCTTCCTGAAAAGTATGCCATCATCCCGAGCCTCCCTGCGTCCTGCCGTCCGCCGGCCTGCCGACCGCGGCCCGCTTATGCAACGCCGAACACATTGTCACGCCTGCAACCCCGCATGACTCGCCGCCCCTGTCTCTCTCGCACCCAGAGGCATCCCGCAGGAGTGCGAGAGAGACAGAGCGGCCAAACGACAGGCGACGCAAGACGACGATGATGACTAGGACGAGGACCAAGTGAGGTGGCGACGGCGACGCTGTCGTGAACGTTGGCCAACGGCATTGTCTCCTCGGGATTTCGTCTGTGTGAACAGGCCGGGCCCGCCTCGGCCGATGCCAGCTCCCGGATGAAGCCTCGCCTGCAGCAGCCTGATTCCGAGAGTCGCTCTGTCTCTCTCGCGCCACTGCAGGACGCCCCATGAGTGCGAGAGAGACAGCGCGACTCTCGGCATCAGTCCGCTGCTCGCCGGCTTTGCCGCGCCACGTGCTTGCACTGCTTGGCTTGCGCTGCTTGCGCTCCGTTCCGGTGCAGGCGTGTTGTTTGGCAACCGGGGAGGCGGCGCGAAGAAGCCCAATGCGCGCCGTTCCGCCCGGAGGACGCCCATCTCTATTCCCACCGAGGATTGCACTGTTTTGTGTGTGAGTGCGAGGGTGGACGTGCCTAACACAGTGGGTCAGAAGACCGTTGCGGCGGCAAAAATTCTAGACGCGTTTTGAGCTACAGAGTCGCTGCATGGGGCTCGAATCGTACGTGAGACCCCACCAATGGGTTATGCTCTCCAAACGAGGAATCCATTGGTGGGGTTCACACGTTCGATTCGAGTCCCATTAGCGATCTGGAGCTCAAAACGCGTCTAGAATTTTGGCCGCCTCAACGGTCTTCTGACCCATTGTGCATTGTCCGTTTCATACGCCTTACGTCTGATGGGACGGGGGTATATGAGGAAGGAGAGTTCCGAGTGCGCTCCGCCACCAGGCCGGAGCCACAGGAGCAATCAGCCCGTGTGTTTGTTCCGTTCCAGTTAGGCACTCTCTGTTCCACACATGTACCGCAATCGCACCGCACCTCATTCATGCTTTTACCATCCGCTAAGACGCAGCACCACTCGCGGTGGTGTCGTTGATGTAAGTCTTCGGCAGCAGCGCTCCTCCTCCCCTCCCCTCCACCTCCTCCTCCTCCTCCTCCTCCTCCTCCTCCTCCTCCTCCTCCTCCTCCTCCTCCTCCTCCTCCTCCTCCTCCCTCCTCCACCACCCTCCCCAGCTGCCCTCCGCAGCGTCCGGTCTATCAAGTTAAGCCCCGGTCACTAATGCGTCTGAATTATTGAGGGCGGTCTGGCCGGGACAGCCATCGGCCTCGAAGATGGCGCACGTCATTGGCCGCCCCGGAGGAGCCTTTGTGGCGGAGAGGAGGCTCACTGGACAGTGCAGTGGCGGAGAGGAGGCTCACTGGACAGTGCGCCGCCGCGTGCAGTGGCGGACGGACGGGTCGGGATGCTTCGGCCGACCGCCTTGGAGCCGGTGCCTTCTGGCTCCCTGTGACTTTCACCGTGGCCGCGGCATAACACGGATGGCCGGCTGCCCCCCTCGCCCTCGCCGAGCTCAACGAGCGCGTCTCCATCACCGGCCGGCCCACCTTGCGATCCTCGTTGGCCTCGCCTGCCGTCAGTTTTCAATTAGATTGGATCAATTTATTTGGCGGGCTGGAAGGCGAGGGGGTGGGACTGGGACGTGTGTCCGGACTGCGGCGGCCGGCACAGTGGGTCAGAGGACCGTTGAGGCGGCCAAAATTCCGGACCGCGTTTTGAGCTCCAGAGTCGCTGAATCGAATCGAACGTGTGACCCCACCCATGGATTGCTCTCCCAACGAGGAATCCAATGGTGGAGTCACACGTTTGATTCGAGTCCCATTCAGCGACTCTGGAGCTCAAAACGTGTCCGGTATTTTGGCACCTCAACGGTCTTCTGACCCACTGTGGGCCGGGGGCACTCGCCCCCGCATGGGAATGGGACGCCGCGCCCCTCACACGAGGAACGAGATTACGGGCGCGAGTGGCCCGCCGCTGCCCGCCGCCGCCCGCCGCCCCCTCCCAGGCAGGCAGCCCCGGCCGCCGCCCGCGCGCGAAGGGCGGCCTACCGGCGCGGCGCACCGCAAACAACAGTGGGTCAGAGGACCGTGGAGGCGGCAAAAACTCTAGACGCGTTTTTGGAGCTCCAGAGTCCGCTAAATGGGACTCGAATCGAACGTGTGACTCCACCACTGGATTGCTCTCCGAACGAGGAATCCATTAGTGGAGTCACACGTTCGATTTGAGTCCCATTTAGCGACTCTGGGGCTCTAAACGTGCACAGGATTTTGGCCGCCTCAACGGTCTTCTGACCCACTGTGCGGAAGCCCCGAGCTTTCACCAGGCCCGGAGTCTGAGCGCGGCTATCGGGAAGCTCCGTCCCTCCGGACATGATGGGCGTTTGATCCTCGGGGCGCCGTCCCAAGGCACGCCCCCGGCGCGGTGCTTTTAATTAAAACTGTCAAAGAGAGATCGGGCCACACCGCACACACCGGCCGCAAACCCCTAGCGGCAGCCCCCGCCTTAGACTAATAAAAATAATAAAAACCCCATCCTGAGACAAGATCATCGGGCTACTTCAAATCAAAAATAATAACGTAAAATTTTTGAAAGAGAAAGGTCATTTGGTGCAGGATCGATCCGCGAACCGGAAATGCCCCAACGGTGTCGAATCCAGGTAGCGACCGACGCCTAGGACGATGCAAACCGGGGAATTTGAAGACGGGCTTGATCGCCGAGCGAGTGCCGCAGGACGATGGGAACGGCGGCCGCGCTGCGCCGCGCCGCGCCCCCACCGCCGAAAAGCGCACGTTTTATTCTCCGAAGCAGAGGCGGTGCGTGCGCGCCTGCACAGCATGTTACTGTTTGTCTGACGTGTACGTGTGCCGCGCCGTGCCGCGCGGAGCCATATATACTGTAGTCAGCTACGCCAGCGTCCCCCCGTCGGTCCCCGTGCTCGGTCGGGGGGACGGCCGGGACGACGACAAGACGGCCGGATGGGATGACGGAGCGGGGCCTCGCCTCGGCAGCAGGGCGGCTGGGCACATCACGCCAGGGACGGGGCCGAGCAGCACGGGATCCTGAGGGCGACGAGAACGACGACGGCCAGGACCAGGCCTCAGGCGCAGGTAAACGAGTGCCATGGACAAGTGGGAGCGTGGTGCACGAACGGCCGCGCAAGGGCAGCACAGTGGGTCAGAAGTCCGTGGAGGCGGGCCAAAATTCTAGACGCGTTTTGAGCTCCAGAGTCACTAAATGGGACTCGAATCGAACGTGTGACCCCACCAATGAATTGATCTCCAAACGAGGAATCCATTGGTGAGGTCACACGTTTTATTAGAGTCCCATTTAGCGACTCTGGAGGTCAAAACGTGTCCGGGATTTTGGCCGCCTCAACTGTCTTCCGACCCACTGTGGGCAGGCGCCCCTTTTAGTCGCGTTGCAAGCGAGCCCGCGCCGCCGAGCGCAGATGCAAGCGCGGAAGGGCAAGCACTCGGCCGCGGTAAATATAGGCTTCACTTTCGGGAAAATAAACAAATCATGAGGACCGAAACGGTCGCTGCTGAGGCTAGGAGTGGTAGCGAGCCGCCGCCGGTCCTGCCCGCTAGAGTCCGGCCGAGTCAGGCCTTATGGGTTTATGCGCAAGAACCAGTGCGTTCGCGCGCGTTCGCTTTCCCGGATTACGAACACGCCCCGCGAGCCCCGCAACCAGACCCAGGAGATAAAGGAGTGAAAATTTTCTTAGCTGCAACAACGTAGATAAACCCGCGGCGATACCGCTCCGCTCTCTAAAGCGCGAGGCTGCCGCCGCTCCTTGTAGTCAGAGCGGGCCGCGCTTTCCGTGTCGTGATTCGCGGAGACTTTTCGACGGGATCCTAGTGTCGTGTCCTGCTGCGCTACAGGGGCAGCGCCGCCACATCTGTCGGCTGAGTTTTGCCAGTTCAACCGCGCCCGCGCGCGCGCCACACACACACACACACACACACACACACACGCACACACACACACACACACACACACACACACACACACACACACACACACACACACACACACACACACACACACACACACACACACACGAGACCGCTGGGGTGGTGATCCGGCAGCCAATGCCTGGCAATGCTATGCGCAGGGGGCTCAGGTGCCGCGTTCTGGCGAAGAGGGTTGAGAGGCGGCCGAGGGATGGGGGGGGGGGCGCCGTCTGGGATCGCCCTTTACTTATGTATTACTCCATCACTAGGAACGGCCAGAGTCCTGCGCCGAGCCGTACGGTACGTGGAGGGCGGTCTCGAGTCTCGGCTAGTGTGGCGGACATAAAGTGCGTCGAGAGCGAGTAGGATTTGGCGGCGGCGGCGGTGGCGGCGGACCGCCTGGAAGAGGTGGGCCGCCGAGCAAGCCGACGACGTAGCGCCGTGCGAGTAGGCAACCCGACTGCACCCGGGTCCGGCGGGCCGGCCTACCCCCCGGCTGTAGCGCCGTGCGAGTAGGCAACCCGACTGCACCCGTGTCCGGCGGGCCGGCCTACCCCCGCCGGCTGTAGCGCCGTGCGAGTAGGCAACCCGACTGCACCCGTGTCCGGCGGGTCGGCCTACCCCGCACGGCTGCCGCGGCTGACGAAGACGAGGCTAGCCTTGTCCGCTTTGTCGGGCATGCGGACGCCCATGAACACTGTGCAGCGGACACTCGCCTCACAGTGTGCTAGAACGACCGGTGGGGGGCGGCCAAAACTCTAGAAGCGTTTGGAGCTCCAGAGTCGCTAAACAGGACTCAAACCGAACTTGTGACCCCCATCAATGAATTCCTCGTCCGGAAAGCAATCTATTAATGGGGTCACACGTTCGGTTCGATTCCCATTTAGCGACTCTGGAGCTCAAAACGCATCCGGGATTTCGCCCGCCTCCACCGGTCTTCTGTCCCACTGTGCGCCCCTCGCGCATCGCGGCGTCCGAAGCGCAGCTGGGCCCGGAATAACCCACGGCCCCGTAAAGCAGCGTGCCGGTCCTCACGGCCCGGCCCATCGACTTCTAACATCGAACAAGCACCATCAAGATTTCACGAGTAAAAAAAATAAAAACGGGCGAAAAACCCTCGTAAAATGAGGGTGTGCTTTGCTCGGCCCTCGCCACAAGCTGGGCCTGCTTGTGTCCCTCTATCAAAGCAGTGCACGGAGGGAGCAGCGTAGCGGAGATCCGGGAGGGGCCGGGGGGGGGGGAAATCCCCTGGGGGCAAGCAGAGCGCCAGGAGAGCATTGTTCGCACGGTTTCGCTGGCTGATAGCGTCTTGATGAAGTGGACCAGGGTAGCATAAGCGGAAACAGCAGACGTGTGTTTGTATTTTAGTGTGTGTGAGGTGAGTGTGTGTGTGTGTGTGTGTGTGTTTGTGTGTGTTGTGTTGGGAAGGGGGAGCATGCAGCGATCAGTCCGCGCCAAATTAATAACCCTAATCCACACAAAAATGATCGAGGTGCGTCCCCCGCCGTTTGTGCCGCCGTGCCCGTGCCGGGGTGGGGCCGTGCCGGGCCGCCCCCTGATAGTGCGCCGCTACTCCTTTTCAATCCCCTGTTGTCCCACCTCGCTCCGAAAAAAATGAGACGAAAAACAAAAAGGTCCGGCGCTTTTCTTCGATTATGCTGGGCTCGCGGCAACGCGTCCCGGTGAACGCCCAACAAACCACCATAGCCCGGGGACGGGGGGGGGTGCAAAAACTGCGTCGGTGTCGCGTCTGTGCCGTGAGGTAGCGAAGGTTCCCGTCCTGCGTCCACCTAAACGTCAACCTCGACGTCAAACCTGCGTCCCCGGCGCGGTACCTTTCGCCGTGGTGATCGCAAACTCCGAGTCCCGCAGACAGCGTGTCCAGGCGATTTGCAGTCGACCGCAGTTGAACGGCCCTCCGGCGGCCGGGCGGCCGACGCAGTTTCGGGCGGAAAAAGGGCGCGCCCCCCGCCCCGGCTTGCCCCAGGCCCTGCCCCGGCTGTCCACCGGTGCACGTGCACAGTGGGTCAAGAAGAACCGTTTGAGGCGGCCAATAAAAAAAAAAAAAAATTTTTTTCTAGAACGCGTTTTGAAGCTTCCAGAGTCGCTAAACGGGACCTCGAAATCGAACGTGTGACTTCCACCAAAGGATTGCTCTCCAAACGAGGAATCCATTTGTAGGGTCACACGTTTCGATTCGAGTCCCATGTAGCGACTCTGGAGCTCAAAACGTGTCCGGGATTTTGGCCGCCTCAACGGTCTTCTGACTGTTCCACTGTGCACTGCATGTGCCCCGCGCCGCCCCGCCGCGTCGCGGTCCATCGGCCACGCGATGACACTGCGCCCTGGACCTGTATCGGGGCCGTCCGGGCCACGGCTCAGTGTGCGCCGGCCTGGTCTGCGTCCAGTGGTTGCCGCTGCAACTCACCCACCGCGGCGGTCGACGGCCACCTCTGTTTCCAGCGAGACCGCCCGCCCCCGAGCGTCCGTCGCTGTTGTTGACCCCGCTTGTGCTGCCCCCAGGCCACGCCGCCGAGTCCACGACGCCGAGCCCCAGGACCATCATGATGCACCCCGTGTCCGTGGACAGCTGGACGGTGTCCGACCAGTCCGTCGGGTCGCCGTCGGCGGGGCATCGCGGCGTCCATGACATCGCGAGAGCTCGGAAGGCTGCCGTAAGTATGCGCGACTCTCGAGGTCGCCTCGCCTGCAGGCCGATTCAGAGCACTGCTCTCGTCGCTCTGTCTCTCTCGCACTCATGGGGCGTCCCGTAAGGGTGCGAGAGAGACCGAGCGACGAGAGCAGTGCTCGGAATCGGTCCAGTCTGCTGTTGACGACGGCCAAAGGATCCCCTGCACCCCCTGAAAAAAGTTTGAGGTGCACGCCACTGGAAGGACGCCATCCCTGACCTCCTTCTCCGCCCTCGACTTCGACCTTCCCTGGCGCTGCCTTGCCTCCCTGAGACCCGCAAGTTGTTTTCCTCGATAAATTGCTGCCCGCTGATCCCTGTTTCATCCCTGTTCTCCTCTGGGACTCAATCAACCCCACGCCGAATAGGGTCATCTCCCCCTCCTCCCCATTTTTCCCCTCCCTATTTTCCTATTCTCCTCCTCCCCATTTTCCCGTCGCTGGGTACAACAAACCTGCTGTCATCGGTCACAAGAGTAGTCGAAAACCTTCCAAGACGAACGAATCGCAGGGATAACTCGTGCGTGCGAGTTGATGCCGTGTCCGTCCGCTGGCGCTTGAGCTCGATGAGCTAACCTAACCTAACCTAACCACACCCACTCCTCTCGGACAACCCGGCGTAAAGCGGGAAGAATGTGCACCATAGTGTAGCCTAGAGTCCACCCTAGAGTCTTCGACTTGTCATGAACGTCGACAAAGTAAAGTCGCGCAACGAAAGGAAAACAACATACATTAAACATTGACTCGACAAAATAAAAACACAAATAATCTTGCAGCTTCTCGTTTAAGAGGAGCGTCCGTATCGACATCCCCAGCATGTTACGCCATCGTCCACCACGAAGAAAATGTAAACGCCGCAAAGGAGACGCAGCCGTCGAATAAGAGGTGAGCCATCATACGAGAAATTTCACTTGCCCTTCATCGTAGGCACCTACTGTTACTGCTGCCCCTGCTGCTGCTTTTCAAATCTCCCGCTCCCTGACTTGCGGATGAAGTGCGTGCTGCGACCGCTAGGTGGAGGCACAGTCCGGTCCCACGCGGTCAGCTTGCGGTGTTTCTCGCTTGGGGCGCTGTGGTTGCTATGCGAAAACTAGGGGCCGCACTGGTACTCTCAATAAATACAGTTCAGTAATGGTCGAGTGACAAACTGGCTAGCGGCTTCGACCGTAACCAATGCTCTGTTTTCTCGCATTCCGCCTTCGATCTTGAAAGGATTGACCGATGCGATGAAAACAGAAATGAACTACGAACTCAACGATTTCGTTGAACAGCACGCACAATTTTCCATGAGGAGATGGTAGCGCCCCTGCTGGAGGATACGCAAACTCGTTACGGGGTGGGGAGGGGCATGGGAGGGGTTTTGGTCTTGCAAGTGAGGCCTTCAGGGCGCAGCAAGCTATTCTGTCGTCTGCGACAGAGGAGCGTCTCGTCAATAAATGTGTTGTGTCTAGTTAGTGATTGTTTATACGTAACTCTTCACGGATAACCCTTTAAATCGGTGAGTTTTGACCCGAAAAGACATTGTTACATTTACAGAGCAGACATTAAATTAGGGCTTCCAGCTTGGTGACTGTTTACGATGCTTGGAGCCCGAGAATGTTTTGCGTTGAATTTGTTTTGCCAGCCGTTCCCAAAGCGGCACGATTTGATGGAGAAGCACAAATTAATTTTGTTGCAATTTTTTATTTTTTTAAACTTTTGTGGGACTAAGTTATACAGCTGTCTTTTGTTTCGTGAAAAGTTCTCCCCATTCGCTTTTTGGCGTTTGTCTGCTTGTCCACTACCCAAACTTTGTTTTGTGATCGTTTCGTTTCCCATTTTCATGGCCTGCGGGGAATTTTTTTCTAAACTCATGTCATTATTTGAAATTAAACTCTAAGTAATGGCGTCCGAAGTGTCAATTATAAATTGTTCTTTTGACAGTTAAGGTCCTGTCAAAGATTTAAGCTAGCATTTTGCCGTTCTTTGAAATTTATGGAACTCCTCAGCATTAACTTTGATTGTGGAGATCACATTTTGTTCATCAAATGTAGAGTTTATTTTTCTCTGTAACTCATCATACATTTTTTCCTGAGGTTTGTCATTTAGAGTGTCAAAGTACTTAGATGTAAAATTAGAAAGCATGGAAATTTTGGACAGCTGCAGAATTATTTTTTGCCTGCTTTGTACTGTAATTGTGTGAATAAAGCTTCACACTCAGAGTGTTTTGATTTCTTATTAACTTTAATTTGCATCAACTGACGTCTGGATTAATGCAACTTCATAATCTATCAAGTATTTGCGTGCTGGCATCTGGAGTTAGACACTTTTACAATAATTGCATGCAATTAAGTCTAATAACCCGTCAATGTAGTTTTTTTTTTCTCTTCTCTTTTTGCACTAGCGAATTAAATGCAAGCATGGAGACAATTATCACATTTATCAATTACTGTTTCATTTGCTACTCATTTTCATTTTGTTTTGTAATTTTGTTGCCAACATACCTCTGTTTTTTGTTTTCCCATTTTTAGGCTAAAATGCCTTCAGGACTAGGTGGCTCGTATAGGTCGTTAGCCGACGACGTATACAAGAGCACAACAGTTGCAGAGAACAAGTTTAATATGATAGAGAGTGTGAAGAAAGCTTTTAGCTTCGTGGCTCCAAACAACGGACGCTCTGACCCTCTGATTGTGCGAGATGATTGCCGCCCTGAACCCACCATAATGCCTACAAGGTAATGATCAGAACTTTCATATCACTGTGGTGATGGTGAGAAGCTGTTGTTTCGGTGTCTTCAGAGGAGCAGAAGGTACTTGTAATATGTTCATTGCAACCTGTGTGCTGGAACAATAGTCCAAGCACATTTCACCTATAGGCCTTCTGCTCTCCTAAGACCGCTCTCCCTTCAAAACTAAACAGACTTGCCCTCGCTTGTCTTACTAGTCATTAAAGTTCCTTCTGCAAGGTGGCGGGTAAAATACATTCAGTGAATTAAAGAGTATGAAGGGTGGAAGGGTAAGTGCTAATGTCACCTCTATCCTTTGTAAATATTTTGCAATACCGTTTTTAATGTGTACTCTTGAAGTGCCATACTGGTAGCCTGCTCCTGATTTCAAGCTCTTACAAGATTAAGGCACAAGACAAAATATGAAAGGGGCATGGTTTGGCTCAATTTTTATTTATTCTCTCTTTTATGTTCAAGAGGAGGCTGACCCTTACAAACCAAATGCTTCCATCTTTCTGTAGAAGGGTAACTTCACTTTTGCATTCATAAATTCATTCCCAATTATCACATTAAGTTATTCCATACTTCTCTACTCAAGTAACTGCACATCATTTTTCTGTAACCTGATGCATGTTGTCTAATGTTCTGCCATTCATTCATACAATTTCCAATTTTATTTATGTATTTAAATAAGTTTGTGCTTTGCATGTTTCCTTGCTCTTTTGACGCTGTCAATTAGCATGGCAACTCTGACGAATTTAACAATGCTGTTTATATTGCTTGGCTTTTATTATCTGTGCTTTGGGTAGCTTCTATATTTTGCGTAGTGTGTGTACAAATGTTATCATTAAGGACACTTTTTGAGAAGTCAGAAAATGGCCAGTTTAGTTTTAAAAGTAATGTATCCCTCTTTATATTTTTTTTTTCAAAGCAGGCAACTAGTTTGTCATTTTTTTAAACAATTTTTTTAATTGCGGAGTCCAAATAAATTTATTTACTGCTGTCCAGTATCTCATCTCCAGGAATGGTATGAGATACTGGCACATGAATATTAAAAGTTTTGTAGAAAGTACTCAATACGGTTGAGCCCCTTAGTTTAAAACTGTTGGTTGGATCATATTAGATCATAATTACATGTAGTGCTTATTTTATGAGTTTGGCTTACTTATTGTGTGAATTTGTTTTTTAGGGACAACAGAAAAATGCCTACCGCAGGTACCCCCGAAGAAACTGCTCTGCTGGGGTAAGAATTATGCCTATCATCTTTTTTTGGTGTGCTACTCTATGCCACCTTTTAAGCTGGTGTGGAAGTGGTCATTATCATTTTTATGGTCACTTAATCAATGATGATTCAAAGCCCAGAAACATGCCAAGCGCGTATTATTATCTTACCTGTGTAAAATCAGAGCCTGACTTTTTTTTCTTACACATTGAGTCATTTTTCTATCTATTTTTCTCTCTAGCAGCATTCTCATTTTTTATTACTGTGAAGTACAGAAGGTTAAAGGTGGGGTTTTTGTTTCTTCCCTTTCTAGTGGTATTGACATCTCCTTGATTCTAGCCATTCTATGTATAGGCCAGTAGTCATTTTTACTCATTTTCCTATTGTTCATAGACTTTGAATGTATGAATTGCTCCAACCGTGTAATTTTTTTACTGAATCTTTATGAGTAGCTTCTTGTGTAGCATACTGACATATACTATTTATCTAGTCTGATTTGCACATGTATCAATTTGCATGTAATTACCATGTACCTTTAGTTTTTGTACATCTTACTCTTTATGGAGGGAGTCGCTTCCATCCCAAAAGACACTCAAGTCTATTTTATTCTTCTTATTTCTAATCTTTTTCCCTTGACGAGTTTTAAAGGAACGTTTCGGTCTGCCCATGTTTCTTGGCTGTGTGCACGCATGTGAGAGTGAGTGAGTGAGTGATGAGGGAGTGAGTGAGTGAGTGAGTGAGTGAGTGAGTGAGTGAGTGAGTGAGTGAGTGAGTGAGTGAGTGAGTGAGTGAGTGAGTGAGTGAGTGAGTGAGAGCGTGAGTAAGTGAGTGAGTGAGTGAGTGAGTGAGTGAGTGAGTGAGTGAGTGAGTGAGTGAGTGAGTGAGTGAGTGAGTGAGTGAGTGAGTGAGTGAGTGAGTGAGTGAGTGAGTGAGTGAGTGAGTGAGTGAGTGAGTGAGTGAGTGAGTGAGTGAGTGAGTGAGTGAGAGTGTGTGTGTGTGTGTGTGTGTGTGAGTAAGTGAGTGAGAGTGAGTGAGTGAGTGAGTGAGTGAGTGAGAGAGAGAGAGAGAGAGAGAGAGAGAGAGAGAGAGAGAGAGAAGGGGGGGAATGCGCGCGTTCAAAGGACGCGCGCGAGGGGCGGGTTACCTCAGAAATTAATGGATCGCCGAGCGACATGAGACAATCGTGAAATCCAATAAAGCACACACGGGTCGTTCCGGCTCGGGGGGTTCGTGAGGCGCGACCCTGGCCGCGGTGGGGTAGGCTATGTCTATGCTTCCTGGTCACGGCAGGCGGGGCGGCACAGGGCGGTGGCGGCACAGGGCGGGGCGGCTTGCGCCGACGACTGCCTCTTGGCGCGCTGTAAGCAAGTTGAGCAATTTCAGCGACATGCCCCCCCCCCCGCCCCAAAATCCAGGGCGCCTCACCTCCTCGGCGCGCGGCGCTCTCAGCGGCGGCCTCGGCTTTGTCCTTGCACCGTCTCTGCTTCGCCTTCCTCAGGAAGGCCAGCCAGCCCGCGGCGCTGGCGGTGCAAGAGGCTCGCCTGCTATCGATCGCCGGGCTGCACTATGTGGCGTGGATTGGGCCTTACGGCCGAACCGAGTGGTCAGAAACACGCACACCTGCCGCCGGACGTGGTCCTCGCTGCCACCAGGACCGCGCGGGGCGCCGGCCGAGCCGTTTCAGAAGAACCCCTTCGCCTCTCTGTCCCTGTCGCACTCATGGAGCTCTCCATAAGGGTGCGAGAGAGACAGAGCGACGAAACTGATGACCTATCTGCATCGCTCGGCAGGTGGACCACACCACCACACCTGTCCGACCCTCCGGCTGTCTCTCCCGCGACAAGGAGGGCCCGCCTCGACCGCAGGGTGGCTTGTGGCGTACCACGCGTGTCATCTCGTTCGGCGTGACCATCAGGAGCCCTGGGTTACAAAGGCCAAGAAATCGAATTTCGTGGCGCGATGCACGTGGCCCCGATATCACCCGACAGAAACTCACAAAATCTCGTTTTCCTACAATTTACCCTCGCTCGCTTGGATGCATCTAGAAATGATGCAGTCGAAAAATGATATACGTAGGCGAAATGATTGAAATTTTCGTTCGGCTTCGGTGGGTGAGGGGTGGGGGGAGGGCGTGGCTGGCGGCGGGGTGCGTGCGTGGTGGCGCGGCGCGGTGGCCCTCTCCTCCAGGCCCGGGCGCACGGCGCGAGAGGGCGACGGCGGACGTGCCTTGCATCGCATCCGCTGCGGCTGTTTGTAGGGAAGCGAGAGCGAAGCGCGAAGCGAGGCGGAGGAAGTCGTCGAGTCACCTCCCTGGAATAAAGAGAGGGCCCGGCCGGTCCAGAGCACGGAGCGCACCCGCAGTGGCCCCGACACGGCAGGTGGACGGCTACGGGCCACAGTGGGACAGAAGGCCGGCGCAGGCGGCCAAAACACCAGACGCGTTCTGAGCTCCAGAGTCGCAAACGGGACTCGAACAGAACGTGCGACCCCACCAATGGATTCCTCGTTCGAAGAGGAAGCCATTGGTGGGGTCACTCGTTCAATTCGAGTCCCATTAGGCGACCCTGGAGCTCAAAACCCGTCCGGGATTTCGACCGCCTCCACTGGTCGTCTGGCCCACTGTGCAGGCCGTGCTGGCCGTCGGCACGTAAACTCGATTACGGCGGCGGACATCGTCGGGCCGTGACGCGCCGTGACGTCATGACGCTGGCCCGTGCTGCGTGCTCTTGGCGGGCGAGGGCCGCTTGAAAGTTAGACCGGAGGAGCGGCAGGGCGGGCAGGCTCGGGCCCTGCGGTGCCCTGCGGTGCCCTGCGACGCCGGGGTGGCGGCGGCGGTCCTGGCACAGCGGGGAGGCGACCGGCCGGCGCCGCGGTTCGTCGTGGCGGCCGGCCGGGTGGGCCACCCTCCTCTCCCGCCCTTCTCCCGGCCGACCCTCTCGGCACGCCATGCGCCCTGTCCCCTCACTTATTCACCCGACAAGCAAGTAAGGCGCCGGCCGGGCCGGGCCCGCGGAAAGGCGGCGGTAGCGGCCAGCCCCGCACCTTTTGACGAAAGGGCTGACTGATGGTGACGGGGCGTCGGAGGCTTTCGGGCCCGTTTTCAGGGAGCTGGCCCAGACTTGCTTGCTGGACACGCTGTGCCGTCGCGCTCCGCGCCGTCGGCCGTGTCGTCATGGTGACGCAGCGCCGCACGCACTGCTGTCGTGACGCATCCCGGCGGCGACGTTCTGTTTGTGTTCCATTCCCCGTTTTTACCTTCCTTCCGCCGTCCGGACGGCTGGCTATCAAAACTTCCCCGCCGTGGCCTTGGGCGCGTCCTCACGCACGCGACGCAGGGCGACCCCGATCGTGATAAGGCACGCCAGTGGTTTCGTCGGCCCAAGAGTGGATTTAAAGGGGGGCAACAGACCTTTTGCCACACCCCCACCCCTAAGCCCATAGAAAGCCGCCTGAAAGTTAGACAAAATGCAACACTTTGCCCCTGCAAGTAGGCAAAAATCAACGCAATCCCCTGCAAGTAGGCATTAAGCGCTACTTTGCCCTTCCAATTAGGCCGGTTCTGGATCCGCCCTTGCGTAGGTCCGTCTCTCTCGCACTCATGGGGCGTCCCGTTGGAGAACAAGAAGAGAGAGAGAGAGAGAGAGAGAGAGAGAGAGAGAGAGAGAGAGAGAGAGAGAGAGAGAGAGAGAGAGAGAGAGAAGCAACGAGAGCGCCCTGCTGGTAGACAGACGACCCCGTCCGCGTGCGGTTGTTGTTGGGTTTGTTGGCTGTGCCCGTGGTCCGGCACCTGTCCATTGTGCGGCTCATGACGCCGAGCCTCCGCGCCACCTGTCTGCAAGCCCGGCGCGTGCGGGCGCGGCGTCCGGCAGGCCGCGCAGCCAGGCAGGCAGGCAGGTGGGCACGGACGTGTCGCCCCATCATCCGGCCGGCTAGTCTCGCCACGTGACCACGTGACGACGGAAACATGAGCTTTGTGGAAAGGCGCCGGGGCGTGGCCGTCGGGCGCGGCCGGCCGCGGCGGTCCCCATCGCCGCGGCGTGCAACGACCCCTCGCAGCCGGCCAACTGGTTGTCATCGGCCCCCCTTCCCCCTCCCCCGCGCCGGCCCCTCCGGAAGCCATGCAGCCCTTGAAGCCCCGGAACCTCCCCTTCCCTGTCCTTGCCTGCGTCTTTCGCATCTTGGCGCCGCCGCGCCGCGCACCGGCCGGACGGGACGTACGAGCACCCAGCTGAGCGATTCGAAAGAGTCGTTTGGTCGCTGTCTCTGTCGCGCTCATTGGGCTCGCCTTAAGGGTGCGGGAGAGTCGTTTGGTCTCTGTCGCGCTCTTTGGGCCCGCCATAAGGGTGCGGGAGAGTCGTTTGGTCTCTGTCGCGCTCTTTGGGCTCGCCATGAGGGTGCGGGAGAGGCAAACAGGTCCTCTGGATCGGCTGGGCAGTGCGCGGTCACGGCCTCGGCCGGCCGGCCGGGCGTTGTCACCGCAGTGCCGCACTACAGCGTTAGCCCCGACCCCGACTCTTTCAGTGACTGGTCGCTGCAATTGGCCTCCTCCTTGTGCGGGCGGCCGAGGCGGGCCGAGGCGGGTCAGCCGCCTGATTCATGAGTTGCGAGAGAGACGGAGCGACTGACCCGGGCCGAGCGTCGAGAGTGTGCGGTGCAGACGGCAGCGTCCGTCTCTATTCCGTCCGCCCAGCCAAGCCAAGGAAAACGGCACTCTCAGCGCGCTACTGACTTTTTGGTCACGTTGGCAGTAGTTATCCAAGTAATTTGTGCAAACATAATACGTACTTTCTTAAAGAACTACTTATGAATTGTTTAGTAGTGTACAGACAATTATTTTTGTAAACAATATTACAAAGCAAATTGGTCATACATAAAAAACCTAAGTATTATGCTTGATTAAACGAATACGTATTTATTGAGAGAAAGTCAGTAACGCCGCTGAGAGTGGGCCTCGGAGCGCTCGGCGAAATTGTGCCATTAATATACGCACTGCGAGCGGCAAGTTAAAGTTTCTGCCTCGGTAATTTCTGTTTTCTTCCGCGTGGCCTCGCCAGCGGCATCGCGCTGCGGTGTCGTGTCACCGTGTGAGCCCAGTGGACAGACCCGCATCCTGTACGTGGCCGCCGGGGCCTCGGCCTGGCCGCCCGCCTGGCCCGCGTGGCCCCACAGCGCGTCGCTAATAGGGTAGATGGGGCCGCCAGCCTGCCGCCAGCCTGCGCCGGCCAGGCTACCCGCGCTGTGTGAAATCTGGCGTGATTGTCCCGGCCCGGTGTGGCTTGCCTGGCGGGGGCGGCGGCCCGGCCGGACGGCCTCTGGCTCTACCTCTGGCCTGGCGTCGGGGCGGAGTCGTCGTCGGTCTAACTATAAATGTCCTGTCCGTCCAGCGTCCAGCCGGCGGCGAGGCGCGAGGCGTCCGCAGCGGAGCGGTGGAGCATGGCGGGGCGGGGCGGGGACTGGACGCACGGGCATTTGGCGCCCTGTGCGCTGCCGTCGCACAGTGGGCCGGCAGGCGGTCGAAACTCTAGACGCGTTTTGAGCTCCGGAGTCGTTTAATGAGACTCGAACCTTACGTTTGACGTCCGCAATCTATTCCTCGTTCGGAGAGCAGTCCATTGTTGGGGTCACACGTTCGGTTCGATTTCCCATTTAGCGACTCTGGAGCTGGAAACGATTTCGACCGCGGCCCACTGTGCGTCGCTGCAGGCAACCCGCCCGCTCGGCCTGCGCGACGGGCCGGTATCGCGAGCCAGGCAGGCGCCCGGCCGGCAACACTGCAAAGCTCGGCAGTGGCGCGCGCTGCAGCCTCATTTCCGAAGTCCCCTCGTCGCTCTGTCTCTCTCTCTCCTACACGGGACGCCCTGTGAGTGCGAGAGAGACAGAGCGACGGAAACGGCGGCGGGAGTCGGCGTGGCGGAAGCTCGGCGTCACGCGGAGTTGACTGCATTTCGAGGCTCCGGCGACGTGCAGTGGCTGGGGACGTCCATGACCTGCCCGCGTGTCTGCTAGCTGGCGGCAGTCTGCTCGATGCGCATGCATTAGGAAGGCGGTGGGCAGTGTAGGGTGTCGTGTAGGCGGGGACGCGGCATTCCGCCCCTGCCCTCGGCTAGCGGCGGGGACGCAGGGGGTGGAGTGGCTACCCGCCGTGCCCGCCGGGGGGGCTGGGGGGCGGGGGCAGCGAGCAACAACCTCTCAAGTAGGACATGCGAGCCCTCCCCGCCCCCGGGCCGCCGGCCCGTCGCCGTCGTCCCTCGAGTGGTCCATACCCGTACACTCGTCAGGGTGCCCGCAGACTGGGAGTCGATCTAGTCGCTCTGTCGCTTCTCGCACCTTCCATACGGGACGGCCCCTGAGTGCGAGAGAGACAGAGCGAGGAATGGGAACCGGTCTGCCGGTGCCGCCACGCCGCACAGTGGGCCAGACGACCGCGCAGCCGGCCAAAACTCCAGACGCGTTTTGAGCTCCGAGTCGCTAAACGGGACTCGAATCGGGACGTTTGACCCCACCAATGGATTGCTCTCCGAACAAAACGAGGAATCCATTGGTGGGGGTCACACGTTCGGTTCGAGTCCCATTTAGCGACTCTGGAGCTCAAAACGCGTCTAGAATTCTGGCCGCCTGTGGCGGTCTTCTGGCCCACTGTGCGCCGACGACGCGGTGATGTGACGCACCACGCCGCGGCCTTGCCTGGCCTTGCCTGCCTTCTGCGCCACGTTTTCGCCGCTCCTGTCCAGAGAGGTCTCCGGGCGCCGCCCAGTCAGTGCCGGCCGCGGCCGGCCGTGCAGTCCGGCTCCGGCCGTGCAGGCCGCCGTGCCGGGGCTCTTATCGCGGAGATTACAGTGTTAGGGGGTCAGGCACGGCGCGGGGAGTAATAAGCCCCCGCCCCCGCCCCCGCCCCCCTTATGTCCCCCCCCACCTTTTCCCCCCCGGGCCGCCCTGGCCACCACACCATCCAGCTGGCGCGGCGCGGCGCTCAGGACATGAACCTCGCGTGACTGGGGCTCGAGTGTCAGATCTGGAGATGCAGGGGGGCTCTGGCTTGGAGATCGAACCCGAACCGAGTCGAGAAATGGCAGAAATAGTACAGGGGTGCCCATCTTCTTAGTCCCCTTCTTCTTCTTCTTCCGCGCGCGGCGGCGCGACACCCCACATGCTCGTCTCACACTGGTCCCGAGGGTCGTTCTCGTCGCTCCGTCTCTCTCGCACTCATGGGCTGACCCGTGTGGGTGCGAGAGAGACAGAGCGACGGAAAACGACTCTCGGAATGGGTCCGCTGGGTTGGGCTGTGCCAGGGGGATGGCGGGGTGCTCGGCGCCTCCCCCGCCCGGCCTCGTGATGTATGGCAGGGGTGGCTGGCTCCAGGCGGGCTGCACCCGCCCGGCGAGGCGCTCGGCAAAGGCAAGGGCCTCTGCCGGTCGATATGCCAGGCAGGCACCCCTGCAGACTGATTTCAGTACAGTGCGGAGGGGCCTGCTGCGAGAGAGACAGGCCGAAACGTGCCCATGAGTGGGAGAGAGACAGAGTGATGCGAGTTGGCCCCTCCGCCACTGTGCGGAATCACACACAAAATCAATGTGTATACTCAGTACACACTTCTAGGTGCGTGCTTACAAGCATGCACTTCGAGGTGTGTACTCGCCTAAGCAAGCACTTAGAAGTGTGTACTTGAATGAGTACACACTTAAGTGTGTACTTGAATGAGTACACACTTTAAAGTGTGTACTCAGTGAGTACACACTTGCGAGGTGCATGCGCGGCATAGGGAAAACGCATGCACTTCTATGTGTGTACTCACTGAGTACACACTTTAAAGTGTGTACTCATTCAAGTACACACCTCGAAGTGCATGCTTGTAAGCACGCACCTAGAAGTGTGTACTGAGTACACACATAGATTTTGTGTGCAGTCTGCTGTGTCGCAGGCACGCTGCACACAGTGCGCCCGTCCGCGGGCCCTACGGTGCCCCGCCCTGACCGTCTCCACGCCGCCGGGCTGGGCGGCCGCTGGCCACTGCTCGCTGCCCAAGGGAGACGGCCACGGCCCCCCTGGTATCGATTGACTTGGTCGTCATGGCAAACTCGACAACAAACGGTTATCAGCCCATCGCCCAGTCGCTCCCTCGTTATTTCTATTTCTTGGCTAATTTGTTGGGCCGCGGACGGACACGCATCCCCGGAGGCCGAGGCGATGCTACGGCAGCTCCTCGGCGGATGGCTGCCCTGGCTGGGCGGCCGCGGCCGGCAGCACCTTGCGGCGGACGCGGCGGGAGACTGCGTTCGGTACACGGTCACTACTTTGTCTCTGGGCGTGGCGGCGCGCGGCGCGGGAGCCTGCTGCAGCCACTAGCAGAGCGGTTCCGCTTATCGCTTTCGTCGCTCTGTCTCTGTCGCACTCATGGGGCGTCCCGTACAGGTGCCAGAGAGACTGAGCGACGAAACACTTTGCGGACCGGCAATCCCAGACGGCGAGTCAACAAGCCGTGTGTGTGTGTGGGGGGGGGGGGGGGATATCCCCGGGGGGGGGGGGGCGCGGACGGGCACTGGCGCTGCAGGTTGATTCGGAAACGGTGCTTGTCGTCGCTCTGTCTCTCTCACACCTGTGCGAAAGGGCCAGAGCGACGAAGCACCGTCGCGGAATCAGCCTGCTGGCAATCATTGCCGGCGCGCCGAAATGCGAGCGGCGATGGCGCCGCCCGCGGCGGTCAAAATCCCGGACGGGTTGCGAGCTCCAGAGTCGCTAAATGGAACTCGAACCGAACGTGTGACCCCCACCAATGGATTGCTCTACGAACGAGGAATCCATTGGTGGGGTCACACGTTCGGTTCGAGTCCCATTTCCCGACTCTAGAGCTCGAAACGCGTTTAGAGTATTGGTCGCCTGCACCGATCTTGTGCGTCGGCCGCTGGTTGTGCGAGGCCGCCAGGCTCTCGGCCTGCTTAGCGCGGCCCCGCGACACGCCGCCGTCACACGCGGCGCCGCGCCTCATCGGCTGTGAGTGCGGACCGAGTCCTACACGAGGGGTCCACCACTCTGGTGATCGTGTGTACTCTTCGTCCAGTAATCATTGGTAATCACATGCCAAAACTGGATATTTTCGCTGCTTTTATCGGCTTTTGGTGGTTTTTCGTGTGAAAATAGGCCCAAAATGCTCTTAGCTGGCTTAGTGTTTTTTTGAGTATTTTTTGTTGGTTATCACTGGTAATCAGTAATCCTGTGTACACTCCTGGGCTGAGTGGTGGACCCCTCGGTCCTACAGGCCGACCCCTGCCGAGCGCCACGGGGGGGGGGGGGGGGGAGTTGAACCGACCGAAGGCGTTTTGCTACCCGTGCCGGAAGCGCCGCGCCCGCCAGGCTTAGGACTTGGCGGCGTTCTGGTTATCTCCGGTTCCAACCGGGAACTAAGTCGGCCGGCGGTGCTCCGCCTGGAGGAGGTGGAGTGGGGAGGGCATGGCGGCGGCATGGCGGCGGCATGGCGGCGGGCCGGGGGGTGCATCCTGGCGCTTCCCGCGGACCTCGCTGATGACGGCGCGATGACGGCGCAGTGAGGGCCGGGGCCCGGGCGCGCCACCCCGACCATGCTGGCGAATCGCTCTCTCGGCCGGGGGTGGACTGTCGATCACCACCCGCACTACCCCATGTCTCGGGGGTGGACTGTCGATCACCACCCGCACTACCCCATGTCTCGGGTAGTACTTGGCGCCATGTCTACCCTTAATTTCCCCCACCCCTTCCCCTCCTGGCTCGCAGCAGCTCGAGCGGCCCGCCGTGCCCACGGGCGCGCCCTGCCTTCGCACCCCCGCCCGCACCCCGGGCAACCTCACCACGCAGAGTCAATATAGAGCCACGTAAACGACGTTTGGCCAAAAAGAATAGGGACCTTCAAGTTTGGACGTGAGTCCTGGCCGCTTGCCGCTCTGAGGCAGCTGTGCTGGGCGTGGGCCTGGCCGGCCGCGGGGCCAGGGCTCCAGCAACAGGGTGCACCCTGCCTCGCCCCTCGCCGCGTACAGCAATGCAGGGCTGTGGGGCTTCTGACGTCAGCGAGTGCCCCTTCCTTCTGCTCCAGCCCTTACGTGGCGCTAGTTGAACTCAATAAACGCATGCCGCTTGTGGTGTCCCTCCATCCAGGCCCAGATGCGCCGACGTGGCGGTGGGTGAAAGACATTTGTTATTTGCCCTCTAAATTCGGGTTCGACCTTTGGGGGCGCAGGTTTCGGCCTCGTCCTGGCGGGCCGGCTTGTACTGCCCGGGCTTGGCCTGAGCTTGGTCCGACCTGGGCTTGGTCCGACCTGGGCTTGGTCCGACCTGGGCTTGGTCCGACCTGGGCCTGACCTGGGCTTGGCCTGGGCTTGGCCCGGCTACGGCCTGGGCTGGGCCTGGGCTGGGCCTGGGCTTGGCCTGGGCTGGGCCTGGGCTGGGCCTGGGCTGGGCCTGGGCTTGGCCCGGCCTGGGCTCGCTTCGCCCGCCGCGCCCGCCTCGCCTCGCCCCGCCGGGACCCGATCAATACGACAGTTTCGCATCTGGGTCACCGGCAGCGGTCTCACCCTGGCCTGGCCGTTCCGCCCGTCCCACCCGTCCATGCCTTGTTCCTGCACCCCCGGCCTCGCCAGCCGTGGCCCGCGCTACCTTGACCTTGGGCACGGCACGGTGCGGGCCCATCACGGGCCTCACGCCAGGCCCCCCTCGGCCGAGTTCCCCGTGGTGTAGTCCTCCATGGCCAAGTCCTTTATGGTCTAGTCCTCCATGGCCAAGTCCTTTATGGTCTAGTCCTCCATGGCCAAGTCCTTTATGGTCTAGTCGTCCATGGCCAAGTTTTCTATGGTCAAGTCATTCATGACCAAGTCCCCCATGGAGAGGTCCCCCCATGACCAAGTCCCATAGCCCCCCACGGCTGAGTTCGCCATGATCTAGTCCTGCATGGCCAAGTTTTCTATGGTCAAGTCATTCATGACCAAGTCCCCCATCCCATGGGCAAGGCCCCCATGGGCAAGTCCGCCCCCCCGGCGTGACGGCATGCTTCCTCTGCTTGCAGCAAGATGCCGTCAGACTCCATGGACGACATCGAGCTCAAGAAGATCGACCTGCAGTTCCCCTCCGTGCGCTCCATGTCGCGGGACGACTCGGCCGTGTCGGAGGAGCGCGTGGAGACGGCGCGGGGCTCCGTGCTGGTGGCCGTGCAGGGCGACCGGGCCAAGCCCGCCATCCTCACGTACCACGACCTCGGCCTCAACTACATCTCCAGCTTCCAGGCCTTCTTCAACTACATCGACATGCGCGCGCTCCTGGACAACTTCTGCGTGTACCACGTGAACGCCCCCGGCCAGGAGGAGGGCGCAGTGCCGCTCCCCGAAGAGTAAGTGCTCAGCCAGCGGGTGTACACTCTTTTTAAAAAAAAAAGCTCCTACGAGTCATTTGTACTTTTTTTCCAGTTTTGAATACCCCACCATGGACGAGCTGTCTGAGCAACTGATGTTTGTACTGAGTCACTTTGGCCTTCGACACGTCATCGGGCTTGGCGTTGGGGCTGGCGGCAACATCTTGGCTCGCTTTGCGTTGGCCAATCCAGAGAAGGTCGAGGCGCTGTGCCTTATCAATGTAGTCTCCACACAAGCTGGATGGATTGAATGGGGCTACCAAAAAATGAATGCCAGGTATCTTCGCTCCAAAGGGATGACTCAAGGTGTTTTGGATTACCTTATGTGGCACCACTTTGGAAGGGTAATTTTTTTAACATTCATTTTTCAGATCAGTCATATCATTCATGCATCAGAATAAAATTGGAAAATTTCTTTGCAGGGAACAGAAGAAAGGAATCATGACCTGGTTCAAGTATACCGCAATTACTTTGAAAGACAAGTGAACCCTTCTAATTTGGCGCTGTTTATTGATTCTTATGTAAGACGTACTGACCTAAAACTGACTCGCGAACTGGAGCCCAATCGTCGTAGAGAGAGTGCAACCCTTCAAATGCCTGTGATGAACATTACTGGCTCTCTGAGCCCTCATGTAGATGATACAGTCACTTTAAATGGAAGACTCGATCCCACCAACTCCTCTTGGATGAAGGTAAAAATATTTATCCGAGCAAGCCTGTTTTTATTGATATTTATTTGAGCAAGCCTGTTTTTATTGAATAACTTTGATGTATACTGCTTCCCAGAAATAATTTTTTTAATTTCTGTCCTAGATTTCTGACTGTGGAATGGTTCTTGAAGAGCAACCCGGAAAAGTGGCAGAGGCATTCCGGCTCTTCCTCCAGGGTCAGGGTTACGGTAAGTCATGCAGCCCAGTCAGTACACCAATGCAAGGAGCATCAAGTGCTATGAGTTAGTGAAATGTTTAATGTAGATTTCGTTATATTTATCATGATGTGTGAATCATAATCTCTCTACTGAATGGCTTCATGGCAAACAAAATGTTTTTTTGTTAAACTTTTTAAGAATTAATTGTGGTGTTGATTTAACTTATAATAGTCTCCTGAAAAAAAGTCGGTTATATGTAACATTCCCATTCAGTTCCAATAAGCGATTGGTTGAGTGACTTTAAGTGTTTAGTGTAAAAAATCAGGTTCAGGTGTACTTCTAAAACATCCGTGCTTACTATGAGTGATACTAAGAGCTTACCTGCTTTATTGATTCCTCCTTGAATTTGCGCATGAGCCTCTTCCTTTTGGTGTTTGTCTTGCATGGAGGTTGTAACATTTGGGATTGGTGTGAGTAAAGTACAAATTTGCCATGTGTAGTGAAGCATATGAAAAGTGTAATATGTGACCAGAAAGTGGGACTCAACCAACACTTGGTGATTCAAGGTGTGTTATTGTGTGGAATACCATTCTTGCTGACTAACAGCTTCTTCTATATGGCTTCATACTTATTAAGAAATCCCTCTGTTGTACATTTTGACTTGAATGGGTTTCGCATCTCAGAAGGAATCGCCCTCAGTTTCCTTATACATTTAAGTAAACTATCTATTTTTGTCTTGACGGCCCTAAACTTTGAGTTGTTTGCTCAAAAATGCTTTGTCTTTTTTGTTAACCTTCCACATGCCTTAAAGCTACTAAGGATGCTGCATACTCAGTAAATTATGTAACAGACTCAATGCAAAAATTATTTTATTTTTTTCTAGTCTCATTTAGAAATTTTTCTTTTGTTGGTAACTGGACACATTCGTTTCTGGTTTTTTATCATGTCTGCTTTGGTTTCATTTCAAGAGAGAGAGGGAGTTGTTAAAATATGAAATTGTAAAAAAAGAATGCTATATTGGGCGTAAAAGCACATCATAGCAAATGCTTATCATAGATACTGTTCTTGTTTTTTTATCTGAGTATGAACTTTGCTCTGAGGGTTTCTTGTGGCTGTGAGGCAATGTTTAATTATCTGCACTCACTGAAACATGGAATACTGCTTTGCAGTAACTGCATGTAGGAATAATTACTATCGATATTATGATAAACTAGTTTTTATCATGGGGAGTTGTTCTTTCTGCCAGAGTTGATACAGAGCTCATATACTATTGATCTGAAAAATAGCGAGTGCCATTCTTCCCAATTACATTCTGTACATCGCTTTTCACCCAAGAAAAAGGAAATGCAGAATCCCAATTTTTGGTTTTGGTCTGGGGTAAGAATATTATCAGTTTTAAGTATGTTTAGACATGTTTAAATCTCATCATCTCTCTCTGCTTTTTACCCTAATGGTCTTCTGTCATCCAACTTCAAGTACAGCCCATGTTCTTATAGGGAAGAGGTCGTTGCAAGTAGCGAGGGGTTGGGCCAGGCATTGCAATGATGAGGGACCAACCGAGTCAGAAGGGGACTAGTTTGTGATAATGATAACAATTTTTAAGCGCCCTGCCTTTCCATTTTGTGTCCACTGCTACAGCTATCGATGCAATATCTATGTCAAATCGTATTATACTTTCATTCCTTTTTTATTTGTCTTCGTTTTAAGCTTATGTGATTTTTTTACTAGTCTTGACTACCACATTCAAGTGTGATTTTTAAGTCTAATGACTTCATATAATCTTCATTGAAGTACTTCCAGTTTCTACCGGTAACTTACTCTGATAATTTGACAACTTAGGCAAACGGTAATGAATAGGAAAGATTGAATTCCAGAGAACAACTCTTCTTTTAACATCTTTTTGGTAACTCATTCAGAGACATCATTTAACATGCAACCATATAACCATTGAAACAACCAATTTATTTAATGGTCTGCTTAAAGTTGTCCTGCTACTTACTTTATTGAATGCTGTAAAATATTGGCCAAATTTTAAATACTTAGTATGTTGGCTGTAAAATAAGAGCCTGTTTTCATGTTGTGGAGAATCTTAGTGCCTTTGCACATAGATGTCTACTCCTTACACCTCTTTTAATAATAGATCTCCATAATCAATAATTAACTGTCATGGACTTGAATTTAGTACATGTAGCGACCAATGTCAAACTGATCAACTCATATCCCTATTGTTGGCTATATTGGTTATCAGGCGGCAGGATTTTGAAATCTGAAGTATCATATGTAGCAGCTTTAAATTGTCATTTTTCAGAATGTGTTACTATATAGCTGTGTGAACAGCAAGTACTGTTGCATTAAAATAACTGAGGCTTGTGTGCTGAGCAGTAATGATAGGTACCTAGATCTTAATTTATAGTTCAAAGTAATTTCAAAGTACCTCTTAATAATGTGGACATTTCATTGTTATCACTTATTTTGTATGGTGTGTGGTAAAATCGGTTCTTCATAATGTGCTCTTTGGGAGATATTTTTTTCCCAGTTTACGAAGGCAACTAAAACAAAAGATTCTTCATTATGCTATCAGGGTAAAAATGCTGTTTTGTTGTGAATTATTGCAGTTGCAAGTATGTTACCGTTTCAATATTCAAGTAATAGCCTCATGGCGCAAGCTTTTCTTATAAATGAACCCTCTACATATTACTTAAAACGTGTTAGCTTAGTCACAATTGTGCTACCATCTTAGGATTTTAAAAATGAACAATTATAATTGATTATAGTGTGTTTTCTTTTCCATGCCACTCGTGTCAACTTCTTTGCAACCATTGTCTGACTCGGATTACGTTTTTGAAGAGGGAATCAATAGAGAGGCTTATGTTAATACAGTATATTCTGAAGACAATTTGATAATAACATGCCAAATTTTCGTAAGTTTTAATTGTCTTGGAAATTGCAATACAATCTTTAGCTCGTGAGTCACTTGTAAGTTATGTGACTTCAATCGGAACTACTCGTACTATTCATTCAACTGCTATTCTATCAGGGTAGACGTATTTTGTTAATGATTGACTATTTATGAAGCCTGCATTGCTTCACTTATTGAAAAAGATGATCTGTGAAAAGTTTTTGTGCTGGTTCCCTTATTTTCATGTTATATACACCTGATCAGTGTTCAAAAATAGTTTTAGCCTTCCTTGATTCAAATGCAGCTTATCTAAACTGAATATACAAATGAACTTTATCACTTGAAATCAGACTGGGCGAATGCCAGCAACATACTTTATACCAGACTTATTAAAAATACTGGTAAAACTTTTGCTTGTGCCACAGTAGTTAAAGGGAGTTACCTGCTCTATTTTTGTGCTTTGATGTCTGGCCCTTGTGAGTGAAACCTTCTCCTGGGAGGGACTAATGCAAACAATGGGTGATCACAATCACTAGGCTTCTTTAGTGGCATGCTTGGTCACATGTTCATTTTGCTTATTATTCATTGCTCAACAGATACTCACTGTTCCCTTGATTCATTGTCATCAGAGATGATGTTTGTTTAATGTCACTATTGTCTTTGTTACTTCGTGGAGATAAATGTTTTGTGATTTGACTGAACTTTTCTATGTGTTGTTTTCCTCCCACCTTATGCTTACTCACTTAAAAAAGAAAATCAAATTTCTGACTAACAGCTTATTCTCATCATTACCATTAACACTGTTCTCTTCCTTGGTTTTGGTGTAGGGCTAATATTACTGTGCCTTTTGTTTCTGGTAATAACAAGACCATACAGACACTAAGTTTATTTCACGACGCACGTCATTCAAAATATTTCAGGGGATTCATACAGTTCATATTATTTTTTTACTTTTTATGTGTTTACTATTCCATTTACGTGAACCACTACATGGCTTTGATCTGATTGATTTGCTTTATGTTCCCATTTGTGTTTCACTGTGTCACACTGGAGAAAACCAAGCGGTATGTATGTAGAAACGGCCTTTTCAGTAGTACAAGCTGAGCGTGCCACCAAACAATTTGCACTTACTTTGCTGCATTCCCAGACAAACATAAACTTCAAAGAAAATGGGTTAGCAGCAGCTACCTGTCTTGATTTATATATAGAGGCTATGTTTTTCTTCATCAAAGAAGGAATTTGGCGATGAACTTTTCTTTCCAGATCCTTTTCAAAGAAATCATAGCATCTGGTTTGTATTGAACCACTGCGAAGTAATTTTTATCAACATTATTATCTAGTTGTTAAAATCTGTTAGTTAAGTGTAGTGTCAGCAAAGTCGTTTTTACATGTCTGGAGGTAATTTTCTCGTCAGCCCTCAGGATTGTGTTATGGCATGGTTTTTGCTTTTCTAAATCACTTGAGAGGAGCTCTCCGTTGCACCCTGGTTTTGTTGCAAAGTCCGAAATATTCGGGGTACCCTCATCTATAATCTTCCTTCCTCTATCCTGCTCTTGCCATTTGCATGGTATTTGGGTTGAATTGTTTAAGGTATCAGTCTAATTGCTATTTATTTTGTTCCCATTAGGTTCAGCACTTTGTTGTTCAGGATTGGAGCTCACATCTTTTAACATTTATAGTCACTTTATAAAAAGCCAAGGTTTAGTTTAATTATGAAGGAAAGAGGGTAGAATCTGGAGCTTATTGGAAAATTGCAAAATAAAAATAAAAAGCCTACATAAAAGTGTCTTGTCATCAGTAGAAAACAGAAAAGTAACCAATGTTACATTGCTAGTATATGACTTCACAGATGAAACTAGATGACAAATCTTATGAAATTTCAAGATCAATTCAGTAGTGCTCATTCAGTTTTAGTTTAAAAAGCAAACCTTGTGTTATGTTGCCATCTTATTGTCAATAACATACCTCACATAGTCTGTTTTCTTTTTTGACTGCAGCTGTGAAACTGTCCCGCAAGCTTTCATCTTCTTTGTCAGCTGAAGGTAAAAGGTAACTAGTGCGGCAATTAGCACATGTAGGCGTTCCATGCTCCTCACGCTTGGCCTAGTACCACATGTAAGTGTTTGTTTGCTTAGTTTTTCATTACGAAGAATTATTCTGAATAACAAAACCATTCTTCTAAACTGATTTTTTATTTTCATTCTGTTTGTTCTTCATCTTTGTGTGCTTTGCTCCATTGCTGGGATTTTTGTCCAAAATTCATTTTGCTACATGTGTTCTACCTGCGTCTCTTGTAGATCAAACACCATTGAACAAAATATCCTAATCCATCCTCAAAGCTCTGTTTTAATTTTCACAAGTTAAGTGAAATTTTTCTGTTAGTTCTGTTGAAGGCACAGTTTTTCTGCTCTGCAAAGCTGCCTTTTTATTTGCAGCTGAGTGTATACTAGTTCATTCTCATTGATTTACTCTTTTCTACACATTAATTCTTGCATATTTTCGTTTGTCCCTATCATTTGGAAAACCTTTCCTTTACTGCCAAAATATGCATGATGCAATTGCACCTTTATATCCTGAATATGATGAAGTTCTCAACTCTCTTTGAGCTTTCAGCATAATAGAGTCACTCATTTCTTAACTTTTTTTTCCTCTGTTGTTTTCAAACATTGTCACTGAACAAGAACTTTTATTTTTCAGGTATGATCAAGGTTCCCACTGCTCGCCTATTTGACTTCACCCGTTCTGCCTCATTGGATGATTCAGATTTGCTTTCTCATGCTCATTGGTCCAATGCATCCATTCATATCACGGAAAACCCAATTTCGGAGGCAGTTGTATGTTAGGAGGTTTGTGCTTTTGTGCATTAAGATTTTTAGCACCACAGTTATCCACTTCTGAAATCATTAAATTACGCTTTAAATTGTTAACTTAACAAAAGAGTCTGCACTCAAGTTCACCCTTAAATGTTTCCACTGCCTCTTTAATGATTGAGAAGAATGGAGCTGTAAGTCGCATGTTGGTGTATATGTGGAGAAAATAAAATCAAGCAAACATGTGGTCAATGATACCAAATATAGTTCAACAAAAGGTGATGAAATCAGTTTTGTGGCTTTTGATGAGAGATTAGCATGTTCTGTTGTAAGATATACTCGTATCTTGGAGTGAGTTCCTTTTCAGTACATATCTTGCCTGTCTACTAACAGGCATGCTCTAGATTTTATTGTTTTAAAAACAGCAATATTGACTTTTGACTAAAACAACTTCTATTTCGACATTGTCTGAAAAGATTTTAGCTGGCTGTACTACTTTATTGATGACAGTGCATTTATCGCGGTTTTACTATCCATACAGTAGTACTTGGCCATTTTATTTTTTACCTAGTGTTTAACTGAAACTGGAAGGATTGACTGAGAACTAACCAAGGAATGAGTATTATCATATTGGGTTCAAGCCTTGATAGTTTACTGGGAATGAATTCCATATCTTTTAGTTTGTTTTTTTCTAGTCAATTTGTCATATTGAGGTGGTCTGAAGAAAATCAACTTCTCCTCTAAAAAGACATATCCATTGGTCATTTCAGTTTTCAACACTGATTATTTACTTAATAAAAGGTGCAATTTGCAAATAAAATTTTCAGAATGTCACTCTTACTAAGACATCTTGTCTAGAAGGATAGTATCTGTGGTGTTTTCTTTCCATTTTCCAATTTATGAAGTTCATCTGATCATAAGCCCCTCAATATTTTAAACTGGCACACAAAAGCATAATATTTTTGTAGTAGCAGAACCACCCTAATTAACATGAAATCTTATGAGGCATAATGTAATCTGAGCCATGTTAAATTACTGCTTGCAATTATTTGTATGACCTCTGGACCAACAACCACATTTGTCAGTGTTGTTGTATGACAGCATTGTAATTAATGGAAAGGTAACAACCTGCTCATACATTTCAGATACGTAGATTCATAGATATAGATTAGTTGTACTGTTTCTGCTTTTTGTTTTAAAGGAAACTGGCAAACCACATCTGGGGAGACAAAATGCTCTGTTTCACCAATGCTGTGTAAACAATTGCAAGTGTGTGTAAATAATAATTTACTGTGCTTCTAGCTCAAGTCCCACATTGCTAGTTTGAAGAAAACTCAAATGCCTTTCAAGAATGTTTGGTGACCACCAAGAGCGTAGTTCAGTCCTCATAGCCTGTAAGACATCAATTAATCAATATCTATTAGTTTAAGTGTAATTTAAGAAAGATGCATTGTCTGTGATCTCATTGTTTGTATCAAGTGGATGAATGATGAAGATGAAAAGGAAAGAGTACTCTTAAATTTTGTGAGATCATTCTGTATGCTGTGCTTTTATGACCAAAAGCTTGTAACTCATATCAACTATGGTTATGAATAAATAATGTAAAATATCAGTGAAAACACTTGTTTATTCAAACTTGAGCACTTATCAGATACATATTGAAATCTAGCCTTGAACTGTGTTGAGGTTGGATGAGTTCTGGTGTATGCGACAGCTCATTTCTTGGGATACTGCAGCATCTCGAAGAACCTTCAGAAACATGCCAAATTTAAGGGCCCAGAAATATGGTGTAGCAGATGACTACATGTTTTATATTCAGCATGAGCTTGATTTTTCTTACACCACTTACCTTTAAGTGGGAGTCCATTGACATAAGTGCTTGATCAATCCAATCAAGGCGCTGGGATCGGCCAGGTGAGCACCCATGTCTGGTTACCAAAGACAGGTTGGTGACAGCCAACACCAGAGCAGCTGTCCGGGCTTCTAAAAGCCTTGGGTCAAGTGGGGATACATTGATCTCACAACATCATCAACTCGTGGAGAAATTCGTCGTGCCACCTACACACAAACAAATGATTCATTTGTGATGATCTAACACAGTACATGAATTTGATTTTTCAAAATTTATGTCAAGTGAAAAATAGTATATATGTAAAAAGTTACATTCATTATTTGGGATCCTGTTTTGTGATTGGTCAAAGGGCCCATTGCTAGAGCTGCCAATCGTTCAGTTAATTTGTGACAAGCACGCAAAACAGCCAACGTGTGTGGAACCAATCCAGTGGCATCATCAATCCACTGTTCATCCGCCAAAATTTCTTTTATATCAGGATGCAAACACACATCACCGAGCTCAAGCTCTGCATCTGGTTCAATCAAATGAATATCCGGCCTGAAATCAAAAACAAATGTAAGGTGACGTACTAATAGTAGATAAGATTATATGGCCAATAAGTTAAAATTGCACCTTGTGTCACATCCGATGCATTTACTTCGTTTGATCCCACACACACCATTTCCGCTTAATTTCTGCCAGCATAGGATGACAAGAACTACGAGAGCACCAACAAATACAGCAGCGAGAACTCCAATAGCTACCATTACAACAGTCTCCATTCCACCTGTCAAGAGGGACGGCAAGGCAGATGCGGTCACACTTAAATTGGTCCTGGAAAAAAAGGGGGGGAAAAAAGCAAGATTGAGTTTGGAAGTTGGAAAATGATCAGCCACTTGTTGCTTTTATCCAAAAAAGAAAAGAAATCACAAGAAAGCCTCTAAGGGAAAAATCAATCAAGCCAATCCTTTTTTCAAACGCACAAACTTTTAGTTTCTTGAATAACCTATTGGAATCAACCATTTCTAGAATCAACAGGTAGTCTGTTAGAAAAGAAGCAGCCATGAAATACGAGTTTTCTCCATCCAAACGTTTGAACATGAGAGCGATAACGTGCATCGCACTACGTACATGATACTTGAGCGCACAGTCGGCTAGCTGTGCCCAGGCTGTGCCTGCGGGATGGAACTGGAGCGGGATGTGGAGAGCAAACGCCCCCTGCCCCTGCCTAGGCGGCCTTAGGCCCATGGGCTGCGCTGCTGCCGCTGGATGCCGAGCCAACCTTGAAAATTGGCCAGTGCGTGTGACCATCGATGGATTGTTTTCCCCATTAATAAAGTGGGTGGGACTACGACTGAATTTTGTTTACCTCCCGAACGGAATCCACCTTTGACATTCCTTACAGGCGTAAAGGAACGAGAGTAAGCAACTAGTTGAATATTGCCGGGGTCGTGGAGGGAATGGACTTGGAAACGCGAGTTCCGTTTCCGGCTCTGTCGTCTGCTGCTGGGGGGTGGGTTGAGAACGCGGGGGACGGGGGGCGGGGGGGGGGGGGGGGGGGGGTTTGACATTTCTCTCCTCCCACTCCCTCGAGCTTCCACGATTGATCTTGTTGTTTTTGTTGACGTTCTGAACTGATCCGAACCTAAACTTTGCCGCAATAGTGACCCCTCGAGTATTATTCGCGTTCTTTGATGATGGGGGATTATGTCTCCTGCCTGTCTTTCGATGGTAAGAAGGAGCCGTTCATTCTGGGTTCGCGTCTTGCTCGCGTGATTTGTTTCTGCGCCTCCGCCACTCGGTTCAGTGGAGGCAAAAAGGCTAAGTGTACACGACACTTTGCTTCTCTACTCAGTCATTTATGAATATGAATTCATGTAAAAATGGTCTCTGGTGTTTTTAATGGATTCTAGTCGTGTATCATCCTTGCCAGTAGGTCTCCCTAACCTCATGGCATACAGTGAATAAACAAACGTAAAGGGCATCAGTGGACAGGTCTTGTGTGGGCAGATTTCATCAAGTGCATATATTCATAGTACATGTTCATTATTTGTTCATTTATTTTTTATTTTTTTCTCTATTTAGTTTGGCCTCAATTCAGGTTTATTCTTACCCTCCTGACTGATAGTGATATTGAATGTAATATGCACTCTTTTGAACCTGTCCTCATGTTACATTGGTTTATTACATTCATTGCAGATACATTTTCATTTTGTACTAGTCTGTCACGTTTGAATATCCTCAAAAATCATTCAAGTGATGTTAACAGTGTGCTATTTGTTTGTTTCAGGGTTTTTATGAGACTAGTCATTAAACTTCATCAGGAATGCGGTTCAACAAGCAGGAGCTGGTGACTTTAGCAACCCAGCCAGCTCATAAGTTTGACAAGGAAGGAGTATTGTTATTGCGTGAGCGTCAGGATGGCTTTTTCAGACGAGCTGAAAGTAAGTACAGATAAATGCACTGAATTTTCTTTCATTATTCTATAATATTCTTGAAATCTTTTTACTTCATTTGGTTAATTTGAAAATACCTGCATATTTTTTTGCCAAATATACATTGTTGTAAATGTTTTTGTTAATAGGCATCATGCATTACTTAGATCTAGTTGTAGTGCTATCTTGTTAGCTGTTATCTTGCCTTTGTGTTAGATATCTTTTTTCCCCATGTTCCAATTTATTTAAGATTTTATTGTTGCTTGGTTGTTTTGTAATATTGCATTGTGCAGGATTGCGTATATATTCCTATAGATTTTTAACTATATCTTTCCTCAGTTGATGAGTAACATCACTTTCTGAATTATTTATTCCATGCTCTACATCGTGACAGCATCAAAACTTATAAATGAGGCTCTAATCAATGCTGGAAATGAATGTACAGTGGTGGTGTGGTTTAAGATTGGTTCTGACCGGACATATTTTATGATATTATAAATATACTGGAAAAGTTCCCATGAATTTGATTTTGTGTGAAAATGGAGTTTGCTGTCATATCTCAACTCTTTTGGTGATGTGTGAGTTTTTGAATGGGGAAAGATCTTCTCTTCCATGTTACTCTAAAGAAGTTTTTCATGGAGAAGGACAATTTTCTAAATAGTGTCTCTCCATGGGTTTGTCTCATGTGCTTTAAAAGATATGCACCTTATGTTTTCACATTGGGGCTGTTTGATGGTCAAAGATGCTGATGGCCAAAGAAAAAGTGGTGCTCTGTTCACCTTTGATCTTGACTAATATGGATTGGAAAAACCTACCACAGCTTTCACAAATATTGTTAACTCGGTGATGGCGCCATCTTGTTTTGTGTCGCTGCTTCTAACTGATAATTTTCAGGAGCAGAGAAAGTCTACAAAAGAGTCAAAAGGGCTAAGAGCCTAGGAGATCTTAGTTGCTATGGGAACAGCAGCAGTGGCAGCAGCAAGAGCAGCAAAGGTGCCAAGTATAAAGGTATATTAATCTCTGTTTTTGTGCCCTGATGCACATCCACCAATCTCAGAGTTAGTTTTTGATTCACATTTCACTGTTCGTACACACTGTACACACAAAGTCATTGGTTGTATTCATCAGACCAGATATATGAGGTAACATTATCGATTGCTCATCATCCTTGGGTGTTTGTTGTTGTTGTTGTAGTTCAAGCTTTATGCACTGAAATCATTGAATTCATTCTGGTTGTTCGTTAAATTTGTGTTGCCATCACTCAAGTTTTGAGTTCTGTCTTTTGTCTTTGGCTGGTAACAATTGAATTTGGGCAAAATTTTAATCACTGTCTGGGAACCGTTTTTTTTTTTTTTTTTTTTTTTTTTTTGTGGTCTTCTACTATGCATAGGGATAAGAATTTAAAAGCATAAAAAGTTTCTCTTTCAGTTTAGTTAGTTTATTCAAAGTAAAATGTAACAGGTAGAGACAAAAAATCTTGGCTTGGGCAATTACTAACAACTTATTACAGTGCATCCCTCATAAACCGTGTCCTGCATTAACCGTTTTCCCGCGGAAACCAATGCTAAAAAGAATTCCCTAATCTAGCCAAACCCCCGAAAATTCACCCGCTTCAACCGTTTTCCCCCTTAAAACCGCCTCGATCGCGTGCAAGTCGGCTGACACTTTTTAAGAGGGATGCACTGTAGGATGTTTTACATTCTGTTGCTTCATAGGAAATTTAATAGAAATTTTGTTCTTGTTCCTTGTTCCTGATATTTAACAATAATTGATGTACTGACCAGAGGAAACCATTAACCGTTTTGATTATAGACTGTTTTCCTGAAGAGTTTGTAAGGCATCCTGTTGTGCTTGTACTAATTTATTAAATTTTCCAGCCCTCTCCCCTCTTTCCTCTCTTGCACCTATTCCCTGACCCCCAAAAAAACATACTGGAAGTTTTGAGATGGCTGCCGTGGGAAGAGTAAAGATATTTAGTATTTTGATTATTTCTCTTTCTAAATGCACCTTAACTATTTATACTTGTGCAATGTACAAACGTTTTTTTTGGTGTTGGTGGTAGTATGCGGTTGTTGGTAAGCAAGTAATAATATTTATGAATTCAAATTTAGTGCTAAAGTGTTCAAGCATAGCATGTAGCATGTAGCGTTTCTGGGTTTGCTTATTTATTTCTGCATCTTCATTGCTCGTGATGTCTTCATCGCTACATATTGTGTCATAGTGCATTGAGTTGTTTTTTCTGAACATATCTGATTGTAAATTTTATACCTACTTTGTCATTGCTTAGCACACATAATGTAGTTGTACAGTTGTATAGTTGTACTACTGTTTACTTTTGTTTTTCAGTAAGTCTAGAACGCTGGTGTCGACTCCGAGGAAACCTCTTGTTTTATTTTAAAACATGTGATCAGTGGTCAGAGCCATTGGGAGTGCTCGTGCTCGAGCAATGTGTTGTACACATTGACAGTCCTTCATCTACTCCTCCAGATGGTCCATTTGGTTTCAGTCTAGGTAAGTTAGAATACAATTGGGTATTTATTACCGATCAGTATTTTACTGTCATTCTTTCTTTCAGTTTGGGATGGAGGTCTGAGGCAACATTTGGCTGCCCGATCTGATGGAGAACGTGCTTCATGGCTCAAGGCTGTTGAAGCTGCAAGTTATCGCAATGTTCGTGCAAATTTTATAAGACTTCAAAAACTGCTTGAAACTCGAAGAGATCATAACCCTGATTTAGATGTTGCTATGTGGAGATTGAGGTGTGGTGTTGTATTGGGTCTGTATTCATTTTTCCAAATTTATCATGTGTGTTATAATTTTCAAAAATATATATTGCTTATGGACAACTGTTTTGACTTTTATGGATTTGCAGACCCATGTGAACTACCTCTTTGTGAAGTGTCACTTGCATGTGATAACTTATTATGTGATGCTAATGGAAGACCACCAAATGCTGTTCTCTTAGTTCATGTCTATGTTCCATCAGATCGAGCTTGGGTGAGATATGCCAGAACAGAAGTTGTTGAGGTGTGTAATTGGTTTAAATTTTAGGCTGTTTTTGTGTTAAGTTAAGGCTGGTTTTGTGTTAAGAAAAAGTATGCTCAGTGATTATTTTTATTCTTTCTTTGCAGCGAAGCAGCAATCCCAGTTTTCTTGTTACTGTAACTTTCCGAGCCTCAGATGCTTTGGATAATGAGACAAGAGTTCGTGTAACAGCTTATGATGTTCGAGAATCAGTATCTCACACAGCTCTGCCTTTAGGGTGTGCTTTAATTTCGTTGCGCTCTTTGATTGGAAGCAACTCCAGTATAGGAGCTGAAGTAGGAAAATTACGAGTAGCCCTCCGCTCTCTAGCTGGCACCACTGTTGGTTTTGTAAGTATGAGTGGATACCGTCTGGAAAGAGATGACCATGTTGGGGGCTCAAGTGAATCCACGCCATGTCGACAACCTCAAGTTCGAGGCCCAGTAAGTGTAGACAAGTACCTGTTTACATAGTGAAACTTCTTCACTGAAAATTGATTGGTCTATCTTATTTGCTTTCAGGCATTAATGCATCGAAGATCTCATTCATTACCCCCTAGGCTGGGGTGCCGGTTAAAGCTACCACCGCATGTTCATATTAACCAGTTGTTTGCAAATCCTTTCATTCAATCATACCGTTTTCACTCTGGGCTGTGTGGTGACATTTTTGTATCAGAACTTATTGCAGAAAGCAAATTATGCTTTGCTTTTCCTTGTCAACTATTGTGAGTTGATATTCATGCAAAACTTTTACCTCTCTTATTGTCATTCTGAGGACCCAAACAGATTTAACAATTTACTTACCTCATTTCAGGGCTCTTTGGATTCAGGAAGAAAAAAGAGTTGTTACAGGAAGTTGCTGGAATGGGAGAGTTAAGAGAGCCATGGCACTCACGTCAACTTCAACTACTTGACAGGCACCTTCACTTCTGCACCTCTATAGTCAGGCACAAGAGCATTTATTAGCTCACAAAGGTATTTAATCTTTCATTGTTTTGTTTTTGATTGTGTCAGCTTATGGGAACACTTAATAATTTATTTTTTTCTCCTGTGTTTCAGGAGGATTTCTGAAACCATCGTCCCGTAAGCAAGATAGATCACTAGAATTTGCCCCGATCAATTTGAATTTGCATAGAATGTGGGCACAGAGTGATACTTTGGGGAAAGCAGGACTGTATGATATCATCACTGTTGGAGCTTTTACTGCGCACTCACATCGATCCAAAAATGGAGGGCTCTTGAAGTATGCTGTTTCCTTCCTCTGTTGAAATTTTTTCTGAGTATTCTTGATTTTTTTTCTTTTTCTATCAAATTTCAGTCTTGATGTTTCATAAATATAATGAACCTGTTTGGTGTATAGGCTCGTCCAGCAGCTGAAAGAATCACCAGCAAAGGGTGGATGCCAAGGAACTAGCAAAATGAACATGGCTCGAGATGCTATTCAGGTAAAATGTTGTACAAGCTTAGTCAGCTATGTATTTCTTAATCTACCATATTACTTACTTTGGGGTCCATGCAGGCCATTAAACAATTGAGAAGAGAAGTTGTTGAAGGTATGAGGGGACTTGTTAGATTGGCAGCCATGAAGCAAACTGTTGGCATGTTACCTATATGTGAGGACATGATTACAAAGGTAAATTTGTAAACGTGAACTTCTTTGATAGTGTTGTTCGACTATGTTTATGGCTACACATATTTTTTTTTCTTTGTATAGACCCGTGCTCTATTAAGTCTGTGGGATTCTGGATTAGTGGAGGAAGCTTTAGCTTTTGTTGATGAATATAAAGTGAATGCCCCACCTGGTCCGCTAGAGGATGATGATTCTTTGGAAGATAGTGGCTCTCACGATAATGGCTGTGCAGAAAGTGGTCAACTTAGCCTCAGCATGACAAGGCCCATGCAACTGTCTCCTTTCCGACGCATTACCCAACAACTGCACTTTGAACTCAAGTTTGTGCCCTCAGCATTATGCCCTTTGTTCATATTTTATCTTTAGGTCTTTTTCCTTCTTCCATTCACTTGTTAATTTCAGGTCACCTGATGTTGATGTGCTGGCAACTCCTGATTCTCCCCGCTGCACCCGTAATTTCTGGGACTTGTCTCACTCCTCTCTGAAGAGTAATGGAGGCTCAGAAGTTGTCAGTGAAAGCCAATTCGTAGCTTTCCCAGATGCTGAGGATGATACTGAACAACACAAAGAGGTTGACATTGATGGAAGCCGAGACCTGCACAAGAAATCCACTCAGAAAAGAGTTGAAAGCGCTGAAGATCTACTCTCTAGAGAGACAGATGAGGCATTTGACCAACTGGAGAGTAAATTAGGAGGAGAATATGTGGATGGAAGTGCTGACTGTCTAGAAAGTGTCGGGGATGGCGTTGCTGGAAGTGCAGATTGCCCAACCAGCAGGCGGTGGTTTTTAGATACAAGAGCCATGTGCTCATCACCATCTGCAAATTATTACAAGCCTACTGAGGAACCGGAGCCATGGGACCTAACACAGTTAAATATTGAAGCAAGTGTTATGTGTCTTGTTAGCAAGGTGAAATTTCTTTGTGGGCGGTGCAGTTCTCCTGCAGTAAGGTTACGATCATCTGGAGTAGTTGCTCGATCTCAAAGTCTGAGAGGTAAATCTTATGATGTCTGTTAATCCACATGAAGTTTACTTCTCCCACTAACTCAAAGTTTTATCATTTTTCTGTTTTGAAAACAGGTCAGAATTCCAGTAATTGTAAACAAGTCCAAGAAAATAAAAATTTGTAAGTTATTTTTTTGAATTTGTATTTTTGTTAGAAAAAAACAAAACAAATAAAAACTTTTTTTTCTTTAGGGAACATATAGGTGAATGTACTAATGTACCAAAAGTACGCAATAAGTTTACTGAAGGTCTGGACCTTGGGACTATGTCAGACTGGGTCTCTGAGTTGAGACCATCGATGAGGAAATTAAGAGCTGCCATGGATGGGTTACTTAAAACAGCAAGACTAATGCACTCAGCTTTTCGGACAAGGCAAGACCCACGAGCTGCTCAGAAAGAATGCAATGTTCGATACCGGAGGGATGTTTGCTTTTCCCAGGCAGTGAGTAAACTACTCTCTTGTTACCTTACCAAAGTGAAATTCATTATTTCTTCTTATTCCTTCTTATTACTTTACAGCTAACTGCTTTAGTGTCTGCATTGATGGCAAAGTTATGGTGTCAAAGACCTGATCCTTCTTTCTTGTTGGTTTTGGCAACTTTTGGGCCCATTGCTGCATTTGAAGGCTTACTGTCTTTACATGGTCATGAACTTGACATGTGGGGTGATATGGTCGTTGCTGTCGAAGATTTAAGCACAGTGACATTTACTTTAGTTCACTCATCATCTACTTCACCATCATCATTGTCATCATCATCAAACTCTCGCAAAAATAGGGGTCCTAATTCATCTGACAGGTATCTATACAATCTGTATCATTCATTTAGCGGGCGATCGATTCAGCTGTGCGATTTTGTGAGCATGCAGCCCCACCAAGCTCAAGCACTGCTTCTTTCTGGCCTGAAGAGAATGGTCAGAGAGGAATGGGGTGTGGTGTGGGCATATGTTGCATGACAGCAAGCACACTAAGCTGAATCACATGATATATTGACATTCTAATATGTATCTTTTGTGTTTTACTGATATTTGTGTATGGCGCCTAATTTCAGGATTGGACCGACTTCAACTCCCTTACCTCGAGTTATGGGCTCAAGAGCTGCTTTAACTGTGTTATTACCTGTGCCAGATGTAGTCCTCTCACAATTGCCCCTTCTTGGTACACCTCAATACGCCCAGCAGCAGTCATCTCGTGCTCCTGTGTCTTTCAAAGTCACACCAGTATTTTTTAATATTGGTATTAATCAACGAGCTACATTTGCTGAGAGTTTAGGGCAAACTGCTCCTCAGCATCAGTCAAACTTGGATAACTACAGCCGCCTTCATGCTTACTTTTTGCGGTATCGTAAATTGAAGCAGTTATCTGACAACCAGACACAATCTCCAAGAAGAAGTAGTGAGTACACATAATGTTCAAAACCGTTCAGAACATAAAGCCCTCAGTGAATAATTTGTTTATTCATTACAGTTGGACTTAGTCAATGTGCTCTGATGATGCTGTTTGACAAACTCCACACTGCTGTTCACAGTAAAGTGAGCAAAAATGTTGAAGTTCTTCAACTAGCCTCTCGAATAACAGTTGCCATGCAGGGTATGTATTCATGAGATTTTTCCTGCAATGTAGGTTTTAATTTATACTTTGTTGCACTAAATTTTGTCTTAATCCAATTTTCTTACATGAAGGCTTGCGGTTCACAAGTTGTAAGAGTGCCAAGGATCGAACTGGAATGTCAGTAACATTAGAACAAGTTAACACATTAACTCCATGGTTATGACCTGGCCGAAACTGAAGTTCAAAGAGCCCCTTGATTGTATGAGGAGGTATGTGAAGTTAAGATAAGTCTTGTGAACCCATGTGAATGAAAATGGTTTGATTAATTGTTTCCTTATGTTTTTAGTGAAGGATGTCGAAGAGAGAACACTTACAAGCAACATAGGAATTCGTAAGTATGCCTTCAGCCAAGTTAGCTCACTTCCTAAACAATATCGGCCACCGGCCGGGACCTATGGATCTGGAGAGACTTGATTCACGGACAGACAATCTTTTTATTTTTTTGTCATTTTTCTATTTATTTGTGCTTTTCTTAAGCTAAATCAAAAACTACCTGCAACCTAACCTCGGTAGATAATGCCAACTTACCAATTTGTAGTACTTGTTTTTGTAAACTAATGTGATCAAAATTGCAACCAGTACCAGTCTTAATTAATGAATCAATCTTGAGAGAAGGCCGGAAAACTTGTCATCATAGTCCAGCTGAATTTATGGCCAAAAGTTTTATCATCGCATATTTCAGTTCGTTTGATGATTTACAAGTAATGGATCATAATAAGAAACGGATCCTATGTTCAAGACATTGTTACTTATTTTATTAATATTCTACTGTGTTACATTTTGTGTTTAAAACTAGCTCATGTTGTATGTGATCTATGAAAGGATTTATTCATGTTGATTTTAATGTCTATAGTTGTACAGTAAGCTTGCATTCTTTTCATTGCTGCTAGCCATACTAAACCTCTGAATCCTCTTGATATCCTTCACTGTATCCCATTGGAGTACTTTGGGTAACCATTAATTTATTCCCATTTGAAATGGTGTGCGTGCCATCTTCACTTTAATATTATTGTTACGGGTAATGTCCGGCGGGTGGGAAGGGTCGACATTACCTGTAACATTATATTTTTTTAAATGTTTTGAGTGTGGAAGCCATAGTTCTAGGTGGTTCTTGTTCATGACAGATCCAAATCGTTTTTGGAAACCTCAACAAGCTTCCTTTTCTTGTAGTGCCATGTCCTTGGCCTATGCCAACTATGTTCTCAGTGTATGTAGAATTCTCTGTTTTAGCCGATTCTCCCACTCTTCCTCATTTACTGTATTACTGTGAACTGTTTTAGAGTTTTAGATTTGAGAACTATTGATTGCTGCCTATAGGAATCTATTTATTAGACATGTTAAAATTATTTATATCTTGTTATGCTAATGTGATAAATGAACTGCAGGTCATTAGATTTTATTAATATTAAAAACACCTCAGCTGAAATAAGCACAAATGTACACTTAAGAGATGTTTAGATTTGGCAGTTTGAAAGCATTTGGATTTTGTCCTGGGTGTCAGGGAAGGTCTGGTCAACAGTTGTTTCATCACCTCGGAAATGTTCTTGTTGATTAGTGATAGTGACATATCTTTTAAATTTTGGAACCATTCTTGTGACTTAGTACAGTGCAGTGCTTGTGATTATTCTGTGTGCCAAGTAATACATTCAGTATTGAGTAACTGTTGTAATTATTTGATACCTGCTCCATCTACACTCATTCAAGGAAAAGATGTTAAGTTAGAAAATAAACTAATAAGTGCAAATTTCAACAATTTTATTGGTATACTGTCATAACACAGCCCCCACTTCCACCAAAGAAATACGTAAAAAAGAGAAATGGACACAAAGTCATTTTAGTTTCCCATGCACAGTTCATTCACCATGCCTCACAATTCATGTAAAATTCATAAATGTGCTTTAAAAGCATCATATTCAAGACAACGCAGGAAAGTCGCACATTAATCAGTCTCAATTGTGATACATAAGTAAGTCCCTGACAACCATTCATAAAATATACAGCATTTGATATAATTTAAATATAAATTTTCACAATGATTACATCACTATAAAGGTCATACAGGTTCATTCAATACAGGGTGGTTAAAAATTACTGTATTGAAATTGATTCAGAGGAAGTGCTTCCAATAAGTTCCAAAAACATAGGGCATGTAATAAAATTGTTACGTAACAGATTTAAATAAAAGAAGTTGGTGTGGTCACTTAACAATACAACATTTGTGACGACCAGTAAATGAGTAAGACAGGGTTTGCCCTCAACACATGAGATCAGCTCCAGGGCAGTTAGGGCGCATGTACACAGTAAAGCATTTCTAGAAATATTTATGTATATTTATATATACTCAAATATATATATACATACACATACAAATTAAGGTAAATATTTTTTGTTAAAATCACAATAACCACAATTTAAATGACAAACATGATGCCAGATGAAAATCCACTTTCCAGCAGTGGTGGTAAACAAGCACAACCTGCTGCTGTTTCTTCTTCGATATACTCCTTTGCACTAGATTCCAGGTAAGTAATAAAACAAGCAAAGAAATAACAAACAGGGAACAAACGTATTGGAGATATGATTATGGTAATTGTTAAATCTAATTTCATAGTTGAACATCTTACCATTCAAACTGTACTTCCCTAATTTTAAACTCTTGCACATATCAGAACTGCAACTTCTTGGGATAACCTAATAAATATTTCAATTATTTTGTAACACAAACAAAACACACTAGAACTGGAACCATTCTAGTCTTGCAAATCCTGTCTTGGAAAATCCATCTGTGGTTCCAATCTTTCATGTCAACAATACATGCTGAGAAAATTCAAGACCTTTGCTTGTTGATTTCATTTATTGTTCATACGGAAATGATAGTTTATAAAATTTAGACAAGGAATAAAACTCTGTTTATCCCCAAAAAAAACCGCACAAAGAAACTCCTCAGGTGCCCCAGAATATTGATGGAAGTGGTTATCAGATAAAACAAATAACATCCAGTAATATAATTCAACAATCAATGTTTTTGAACTTCTCCACTTTTTTAATAGCGAGGCGACACAGGTAGGAATGTATCTGATTATCTCAGTTTAAGGAAGACATTAGGTATTCATAATATGAAGGACTGAAGTGTATCTAGATGTGGAAAAAACAATATAACATCCAACTTATTCTTTAAAAAAACCAGCAAGAACATTTGAGAATGATGTGTGTGGCACTGGCATAAGAGGTTAATTTTTTTAAACGGATTGGCTGGTTTGATTTTTCCCACAACTTCCTTCACACCAAATGAAAATGCCACAAGTCATAAACAATCCTAGCATTCCATGAGGCACCACTCAACTAACACTCTCAACACATCAGTGACCAGATTATGGTCCTAATCCAAATTCCTTTGCATCATCTTCAGTGATGTCACCATACTCCCAGATTTTTAAGTGGTTTTTGGCAGCTTCACTTTGAGCATTTTTGTAATCATTCAACTGTAAAGCAAAAAGAATGTGATTTAACATTTAAAAAGGTCACTGCAAGGTTGTTGTTTGCATTGAAAAGCACATGCATAGACCCACCAGCTTGTTCAGGCGACGTTCTCTCCTCTTCTCAGCCAGCAGAAGACCATCCTCAATCAAAGCTTTTCCAATATCCACTTTGGTGGTAGGGTCCTCAAGAGTTGCAAGGGGAAGTGATCCATTAACTTCCACATTGAGAAGAAGTGTACGATCAAGAACGTCTGACCTGAATGTACTGATAGCTTCTTCAGAGTAATCCGCCTATGAATCAAAGCAGTTTTGTGAGATTTCAAGTTTTGAATTCACATGTTATAGAGGATCTATGAGTTCAACATACATCTGGTGGCAGCGTCACACCAAACAGCTGATACTCCGTCGCATAAGGCTTTTCAGAAAGGAAAGCTGAAGGAAGCTGAGCACAACGGGTGGCTGACAGAGTTTCACGATTGCCATAGTCCATGTAAAGGACACTGACATTTCCACCTTTGTCCACCTTTTCTACCTTAGCCCTGTACCATTCATCATCAACAAACTTAGCAGCACACGTATCACCTAAGAGGGGAAAAAAAGAATGTTATATTGGAAGTCACTCAATTACCAATAAAATTTGTTGGAATCAAAAAATTACCTTTTTTGGGTTGGTAGGCTCCTGGTAGGGGAGGATTTGCAGTAAACTCTTGACGAATCTTGGCCATCAAGCCCTCAAGTTTAGGTCCTTGGTCGACAGCCTGAGCATAGAAGTGGAGCTCTGGAGTGGTTTCTGTGACAACCACTCGAGTTTGATTCATGGAACGCTCCACATTCCTGTCTTCATCCCTCT